>JAOPUD010027871.1:0-12707 GCA_027122715.1 Trisopterus minutus
TATAGACTAAATGCACTCATTATTACAACTGTGAAAGACATCAGACATTTGTGAAAACATAAATTGCATGGAAAAAGTGATTTTTAAGGCAACACCCAAAGTCTGACACTATGAACATTTGATTTGAACTATGTACAATTTATTATCTATACACAAATAGACAAATGACTGCCAATACTCCCAGTACTCTCCCAATACTCTCATTGGCAAAATGGACAAAGCCACTTTTCTTCTGCAGATTCGTCCCACTGGAGGCATGTCAGGTGGAACACTGCCTGACAGCCATCACACCGGATCTGTGTAAAAGGAGCATGATCACAATTTCATGTTGGTGATCTCAGATTTATTGACATACCCTCACTCATTTTTACATTAACATTTAATACTCCGTTGAGTTATGGACAATATAAATATCTATTTACCCTTTTCGTTTTCGTTGGTCTCCTGCCACACATTAGACAAATGTCTGCTAGGGGGTCTGAAATAAATCAAATCAAAACCAAACACACAGGATCATTTCAAACCAATTAATTCTAAAATGTTTGGGCTTTCTAAATTACACTGAATTAAATTCAAGATTTTACCAGAGTAAAGAATAATTTGCTCTGCCATTTGGTGACGCAAGTCCTCAATTCCCACATGGTCAGATGGGATCGTGATCACAGGGGGAACATCAGGGTACATTCTCAGAATGTGAGAACCCATCTATTGGAAAGTACAATTTGAATATGAGTTTCAGGTGTTGGAGCCCATCTTTTTTTCTCCTGTTTGCAGCATATTGTGTTGTGGCACCCTTATTTTTTCCCTGTCTTGTTTTCCTTTCTTTTAATTCTGACTCTTCGTTGATGGCATTTGTGGTCAATCAGAGATTGATGTTCAACTATTTTAACCTGAATATCCCTCCATGTCCCTATTCTGACCTCCATGACAAATATCCCACAGCTTGTGCCATCCCTCTGAGTGGTGTGGGAAATGGCGCCAGCCCGCCATCGGATGCCATCCCAGTCTCTGATGCCAAGAGCATTTCTCCTGATGTTGGAGAAATCTCTGCTTGTAAAGAAGTGGGTTATAAAAATACTTATATCCTAACAATAACATTTCCTCTACCAAGTCACCAATAACTCGTGTGGTGATGTTTAAACCTGTCAAAGATCAAGCTTTTCTTTAAGATCAAGTTTTAAACCTGTTATGGAACAGTGTACCTTCCATGGCATACCTACCCCACTCTCCCACCTCCCCCCAACAGTCTAAATCAATTGTATGCATGATATTGCTATGAAGCATGTAATATTATACACCATTTGAAAGCTGGTGTACGCTTTTGGTACTTCCCTACTTTCTAGCTACAGTGCCGCTTCAGTGCAATAAGTAGATGCAACATTATGGGTCTTGAAATATTCACAGGAATCCCTAGAAATGTAATATTCATGTTTTTTTATCCACTATTAATTTTGCATTCATAAAACAATAATCCATATTTTCTGTAGTCATTTTATATCGGAACCCTTGACATACAATCAAAATAGTCTACAAGAGACCTTGTGTGTTACCTTTCATTCGAGAACAGGAGTGTTTTTCTACACCAAGAGGTTGCCACACAAGGCTTTTTTTGTCAGTATGCATTTTGGGAAACCAAAAGTCCTATGGGGAGTTTCCAGGGCATTTTACAAAATGCATGAGCATACCTTGGCAAATTGCTTTAAAGAACTCGATCGACTTTTGCACACAGCTTGACAAGACCTGGTGCTAGGGCTCAGTTGTTTTTCTAAGTCAAGTGACCTAGAGGGCTGAAACCACAGGGTCTTAGCTTTGCAAAGAAGTCAAACAGATGGGAACAGCAGCCTCTGAAGTAGGCACAGTGCAATTTCAGGGAAAAAGCTTAAAAATGCACATCCCATAAGAAGTTTTAAATTGTTATTTCACTTTTGGATGTTTATATTTACCGGAATCTTTTGACTGCAGTATTTCCATGTGTCTTGTGCCCTTCACCAAAGGGGTCTAGCACATAGATTGATTTCTGGACTGCATGCACAAACTGTAAGAGGGAGGTTTTGTCATTAAAAGTAAACTTTACCATCATATTTATTAATGTTTTTAAAAAAAACAAAAAAGGTGATTGTTGAGCTGGGTGAAAGACAGTTATGTGTTGTGATTTAGAAAAAGGAATCGGGTTAAAAACATATGGCAATTACCACCAAAATCCAATGGCAGCCAGTGTTCCACAAACGAAGCAGAGCTTCATAGCTGCTAAGGTCAACCTGTTCAAAAAGATGTCACATTACAACACATAGGCCTAGGTCCAATGATAGCAACCAGCTACAAATCCTCTGAAGAAATGGCAAACACAACTGGCAATGTACCTTTGTATGGCCATGCCGCAAGATTAAATTACGCTGTCCTTTCATTATCACCCCAGTACTGTATGGGTTTAAGATGTGCACTTTGTGCCCCATTGCACTTCTCTTTCTTTGGAGGTGGAGGTACTGTTCAATTGTCTAATTGAAAAACAAAGTTAGAGTTCTGTGCTGCTTTTTACAGTATCTGAAGAACAATTCATTATTTGTGTCTGTCTATACAAACCTCTCCAACTAGCCATTGATGGGGTGTCAAAGTTATAAAGTCCTTGTGCCTCAGTGGAAAGAATAAGCCTTCCTGTGATGTCGCCACTGACACCACAGATTCATTTTCCTTGGTCTGCAATAACTGTTGTACCTAGAGAAAATCATTTTAGAAACATATTGTATCATATTTTAACAGCTCCAACTCCAATAAAAAACAATTGTCCATACACATCAGTCAGACCATATAACAATGCCGTCTTTACCTTTTGTGTTGTTGCATTCTGCGCAGCATTCAGATTTTTGGCTGATGTCTACAAATAGAAAAGCACAAGTAGGAATGTTTATATCCACTATCCAGTAAAATGTCAGGTTACACTTCAAAAAAACAAACATTGCATTACCTGGTAGCTCGCTTTCTCTCAGGCTTGAGAACTTTTGATGGCTCATGTGAGGCTGAAGGCTGGATGTGACAGAATATTCAAATTTACAGCATGACTTTTGATACTTTAACATTTCACACATACTGTATGCACATGGATAAGATGTCATTCTGCCAAGATACAGGTTGTTGAAAATAACATGTTAATTCTGAATAATGTGGTATATTGGCCTTTTTGTGACATTTGAAATAATTATTAATTTTGCATGAACAGGAAATGAGATTACCTCGACTTAAGTGACAGGCTTGGCTTGACCAACAGTTTGCGAAGTCTTTCTTGGGGCTGGAATAATGGGGGGAGCATTGAAGTACCTTGATTTGGGCTTGTTGCAGCTTTTTTGTCGTTTGGCCCATTCCTCTTTCGAAGTTGCCAGTGATTTTTTGATTGGCTGAATGGGTCGGAGCTCCAAGGAGTTCATCATGACGTTCTCCCTGTAACGTCCCCTTAGGGAGGAGTGCATTTGTCGGACAAATTGAGCTGGACGAAGTTTTCTCTTGTGCTGCAATATGCTTTGTTTGACTACACCGAACCAAGCCTCTACATGGCAGTTAGAGTCTCTTGACTCCTCACTTCTGCAGGTTGTGGTTTCAGTGTGCCTTGATAGGTCTCCAAGTAGAACCCCACTCCACAGAGGGAAAATGCCTAAATAACTCTTAAAAAGAGTTTGAATGACCTGAGGGCAAAAATAGGGGTTTAAATCTGTTGAAGATGTCTTTTCTTTGGAGCCTGAGGTATGGGCCTGCACTTCCCGGAACACAGCTGTAAATGGCGACCCCTTGTGGATGCCCTGGCCCCTTTCCATTATGTCTGGGATGTCCTCTCCATCTTCGGCAAAGCGCTCAGGGTCAAGGTCACCAGGCATTGTTCTTATGAGTTTCCTCAATTCTTCCAAGCTCTCGTCTACAGCAGCACTTTGGGATTTGGAATCAAACACTATGCACATGTGATGGAAAATAGTCTTGGCGTCCTCAAAAATGGTTGTGTTCAACACGAGGCCAAAGCAAAACATTCCAAATTGGACCAGGCCTTTGTCGTCACATTTGCGAGTCAGGGCCTGGCCAAATGCTTTCATGACATGCGCACAACAAATGTGCACAATAGTGAAATCAGTAGAGACTTCACCACCTGTCACCACCTGGAAAGCTCTGTTGAGATACACATTGATATTTTCTTTGTTGAAGGCTGACAGCACACTTTAGATTAGGGCCCAACTGTAGTCGACCTCAACTTTGTGTATTCTTATTCGTGTACATTTTGACACAGACAGAATGAATTTTCCCAGCCAGAAAGATATAGTGGGAATGTCGTGGTCGTTGCTTATCATTTCAGCCACTGGCAATGGGGGTGCATACTTGCCCATTCCTGGCAGGGTTAAGCTGTAGTACAGCATTCTCTTCTTTTGACCAGGAATGGCTGCCACAACACCTCCTGTGGCATCCAAATAGAGAGAGACCCTTTTCCGAAGGTGTGCCACCAATATTTGGATACCTTCCTCTGTGTACAGGTGGACAGAAAAAGGGTCCAGCTGCAGGCTCTGGATGTACCCAGGCCAATTGTTGAACTCGGCATGACATTCCCTCAGTATTTGTTGTGTTAACATTAATTCCAACGTAATGTTATCATGCAGCCTGGTGCTTTTATTTATCTCAGCTGAAATTGCCTTTAACACATTTCTGGTCAGACTTTCTGACAAATTCCCAGCTGATAGCTGTTCCTGAGGAGTCTTAGCCAAACGTGAGTAGTAGGCATTTGATACCCCCTTCTTAAGTTCCTTGGCTATCTTGCCTCTCCTACCAAAGCTGGCTCTTCTGAATTTGGTCTCCCCCTTCTTATGTAAGATGGATCCTGTCCTTACAACATGTACACAGATATTTTTTTGCTCAGCTGTGGGCTCATCTTTAATGGTGAAGGTATAGTTGGCCCTGCATGTGGCGAAAGTGCATATAGCCCTTGCACGGAAATATGGCACTGTTCTCTTACGGCTGCCTACTTTTCTTACCCATTGATACTTGAATGCAATGGGGCAGCATGGATTGAATTCTTTAAAGGCAGAGTAAAAGACGTTTGTCCAAGACTTCCTCAAAACACTGTCGTCCATGGGGGAAATTTGTTTCCATTTTTTTTAACAAATTTTAAACTGAACTAATTTTTCTTGGGCACTGCCACAGTTTTTCTCCATTCTCTTTTCATTATTTTTTTAGCTGTGGGCTCTGGGCTCTGTGTCACATTTCCCTTTTGAGGTCATCAGCATCATCATCTGGCACAACCGCTTTGGACACGTTGCGCACCAATTGCTGTAGACCTCTACGGTTGCTGTGCCAAATCACTGACAGCCACTTTCTATATTTTATGTTGTCAGTTTTGAAAAGTGCTTGTGAAATTTTGGTCCAAATTGTAGAATTAAAAGGGATTTTTTTGGGAATGTTTTTGATTTTGCAAAATTCTTTGGCAACATTTTGTACTCCACCAGCTTCACTCCACATCTGGGATCTTTGATTGTCTGTCTGTGGCTCCATTGCTGAGAAATGGAACTCAAATGGAACTCATCCTCAGTCGACCACAAGTCCTCAGCCAGGGGGGTCGTCCTCCAGCGCTCCCTGGGAGGACGCCTGAATGCCAATCGCGTTCCCCGACAGGGATCACAGGGATCCCTCTCAGGACTGGCAAACTAGAAGTCCTCTCACAGTTGCACACACACACACACACACACACACTACAAACTAAAACCCAAAACCCAAACCGTGACACAAACCTTGGATGTTCACTTGCATAATCACTTTTTCCAGGCAATTCACATTTTCACAAATTTCTGATACTACATTTCACAGTTGTAATGATGACTTTATTTAGTCAATAAGAGTATGAGGTTGACATATAAGTTGAATTGACATATTCACATACCTTCTAATGTCACTAGGACTATGCCTGACCTTGGGTGTTGCCTTAAAAATCGCTTTTTCCATGCCATTTATGTTTTCACAAATGTCTGATACCTTTCACAGTTGTAATAATGACTGTATTTAGTCTATAGAAGTATGAGGTTGACATATAAGTTGAATTCAAATGGTCACATACTTTCTAGTGTCACTGGGACTAAGCCAGACCTTGGGTGTTGCCTTAAAAATCGCTTTTTCCAGCAGGCTAGAAGATCGCCCGGAATGGGGGGGTGACTCCTAGATGGAACAGACAGGACAAAAACAATGCTTCAGAGTGGTGTGGATGTTCTCGGAATCCGATTCTGAACAACGTCCGCGTGGTCCTTCCTGGTGTGGCGAGATCAGGTCGTGCAGTAGTCTCCGGTAGCAATGGGTCCGCGATAATCGTTGCGTCTGCCGGCGTCCAGTGATCGGTACTCCTGTTTGCCGGGTGGGGAGCGCCCCGAACTCCATGCCTTGGCCCCTTTTATATCCTGGTCCCTCAGTGCCCCTAGGGGCAGGGAATATCCGCTCCAGCCCGAGTCTATTGTTCGGGATCTGGGGGGGGATCAATTGTCTTTGCCGTTCATATACTTTTCCCCCCTAGTCGCCTTCCGCGACATAAAAACGTGACATTTGCAGTCGCCAGTAGGTAAGACTGCGAGTCAATATCGCAGTGCAGGCGCGTTGAGGGCGGCACTCTCATCAAACGTGAGCAGGTTTGATCATATCAGACAACGTACACAGAAGTTATAACAGTGTGCAGTTTAGTGGCGAAGGTTAAAATTCACTCGTGTTCATGGCGTCGCACTGGCCACGCCCTTGAACTTTTGGAAGACCTTTTAATGATTTTCGATCGTTGACGTGTTGAGAACAGGCTGACCAAGTTTGGTAGCAATCGGAGCAATAGTGTAGGAGGAGTTTGTTAAAATACCCTGCATGTAAATGTCGAAAAATTAGCAAAAATCGCCTAAAATTGCACCTAAAATGGGCAATGGCTGTCTTCCTGTTGGGTTTAGGGTTTGGGTCCAGGAGGCTTATATGTACATCTCTCAAGGTACTATGTACGTATTAAGTTTCATGCATGTCCGTTGAAGCTAAAGGTGGTCAATGTCTGTTAATGTCGTTGTGAATGATCGGTAAAAGTGTAAAGACGTGACATTTGCAGTCGCCATTAGGTGGCGCTCTGACTGTGAGTCAATATCACAGTGCAGACATGTTCAGGGTGGTACTCTCCTCAAACGTGAGCAGTTTTGATCATATCAGACAATGTACACAGAAGTTATTACAGTTGAGTGGCGAGACAGCGAACTTCCTGGCTCCGCCCTGGCCACGCCCTTTGACTTTTGGAACACCTTTTAGTAACTTTTGATCGTTGAGGGCTTTTGAACCACCTCAGTGAGCTTCGCAGGAATTGGCTCAACGGTGTAGGAGGAGTTTGTTGAAATGTATACGCGACAAATGTGCAAAAAAGGCCAAAAAGGCACAAATTTGGGTATTGGCTATTAATTTCCAGAGCTCAGCCCCTTTTGGGTTCATTGGCTAATAGCTTCAGAGGGGAACAATATTTTAACAACCTTTTGATAGGGATTGAGCAAATTGGGGTAGTGATGATAGCTAGAAAATTTGGAGCGAATCGGATGTACGCTGTAGGAGGAGTGTGGTAAAACGTGTTTTTCACAAAATTCAAAATGGCGGCAAAATTTTCTGACGGACATTAGTGGTCCCAATAGCAATTTTGTAGAGCACAGTTGCCAGCACATATGTGCAAAATCTGAAGTCTTTTGGAGTTACGGGGTGTGTTATACCGCGAAAAACCTGTAGGTGGCGCTAGTGGGCGTTTTTGAATGGAAAATGTGGAAAATGTGGCAATTTCATAAATGTATCGGCAGTCCGAATGTGCAACAAGAAATTTTTGAATTTTGGGGTATGGGAAGGTCCCCAAAATGGCATTTGAATAATAATAAAAAAAGAATAATCCGTTCCAATACAATAGGGACTTCGCCCGACTATGTCGGCTCGGTCCCTAAATATAGTTTCAAGCAACAATGACGGGGTCCTACATTATGGCGAGTATGGTTTCCATTTCCTAATGAATGATAGTTAACATTATTTGATTTCATCCCATGTCACAGTATTGTTGGTAGAGGTTGGACTCAAACCAGCGACTAACCCTAACCCTACCTTGGTATTTAGCTTGAAGTGCAAATTAAGAATATGGGCCCTATTTAGACGGTTTAAAACGCATGTCTTGAAGCGCAAAACGGAAGTAGCTTTGTGGGGGGTTCGATGGCGATGTTATTATGATCGCGGATAAATAACTCTTGCGCCCGACACAAATCTAAATGGGTTGGTCTGAAACCCGTAGGGGTGTTTTGGGCGTAATGTGCATTAAACCTAGAATAAGAACGAGGGAGGAGCTCAGTCTGACCATGATTCACCGCTACCGGAAACACGACTGAATGAATGAACGAACGATTCGAACGACTCTTCTTGGCGAACTGACCGACGCAAACGGATTCATTCAAACTAATCATGAAATCCACAAACTATTTATTCATTATTTTAAACACTCACTCGTGGTAACACTGTTTTCTCACCAATCCTAAAAGTTATGGGCTTGTACAAGATGTCTGTCTCAAGAAAATATGTGTTTGCTGTACAGTGTTTGCGGATACATTGATTTAAAAGTACAACTTACCACTGTATCAGCTGTTCTTTCCCAAATCATTTAAGAAACCATTTACCCTAAAACAAGATTTTGGTTTGGAAGGCTGGAATATACTTTGCTCAAGTTTATCATTGTTATTATTTTAATGCATGGCATAGCCTACCATACTTCATTCATGTTAATTCACACAGCCCTATGGAAAAAAAAGTTTCCACATTCCACATGCTATTTCTAATAAAAATAAAAAAATATTTCTATGCAGTTTAACACAAATGAACAATCTTTGACATCATTTAAATCAGGCTAATGGTTTGCCACTTTTTTGATAAAACAAAATGAATAGAATGTAACAATATGAATATAATAAAAAAAAATATATATAATTACATACAAGAAACTACTAAAGGTACAACAAGGAAACTACTAATATCCCGCTGCTTCGGGTTTTCCTTTGATAGGCCTCAAGCATTGGAGAGGAGGACCGGGCGAATCAGCTGTCAGTGCACGTGCATGTATCAGTTATATGCGGTTGGATCCACATTGAGCGGTTGCAAGTCACCAAGTCACAAGTCACATTAAACTGCTTAGCATCAACATTGTTATACATTGTTTTAAATGCCTATGACTCAGGGATGTCAGTTTTACGTAAGCCAATAAGGCTATGATTAAGCTAATCAAGAGCATGGCCTATACCTTATAATAAGTGGGTAGGGAAGCAGGTCGGGTACATTATTTTATTATTAATACTTGGGGTGCGTCTGTGCGTGCGTGTACGAGTGACAGGGAAAAAGAGTGCTATGTGGGGATGAACGGAACAATATATATATATATATTTTTTTTTTTTTCACAATAATTTGTGGTGCTCTGTGTTAATTCTGTGGCACTGCCCCACTCATTGGTCTATGTGTGGGAAACATTCAGCAGTCTTCCATAAGTGGCAGATATTTTGAGCTTGAGTAGTACCGAAATTAATCAAAATAATCGCCGATCATGTTTCTAAATTATAGTGTCAAAATCCATTGTCAAAAAATACTTCTGAGAAATTACGCATGTACCACTTTAAGGCCCAGCCTGCTATGGAGAGAGGCCTTGTTTGGATGGGTGAACTTCAAACCAATGCAGATTTTTATTTTCAAATATAGACTTGAAATTTGTATACGAAGATATAGAATGCCCTATGAAATCTACTCACCATAATCATATTAGACAGCCGAGCCTACATGTTTTGATGCCAAGTTATAGCTGTTTATAGCTGGAGATATGCATATATTTCACTTCAAAACAATTATATCTGCGCAGGCTTTGGCTTTATTGTTATTAAATTAAGACCAAATATCCCACAGTCCCCTGGTACATGTGTGCCAAGTTTGCAGATTCTCTAAATGGTCTGACCATATGGGTTGCACCTGGAAAGTTGAACATCATGATGAATGGTGGATGGATACCAAGTTTCATGCATATTCCACTTTCCTAATGGTAATGGCGGCCTATTGAAATGTTGAACTTCCAGGTCTTATAATGTCACCTATGGGTTATTCTGGCTAATTTTTTGATTATCTTACTCATTGTACGAGCCTGTCAATTCTTACAACTTTTGAGACAAAAATCTCAAATAAAATAATACTTGCATAACAAAAGGGTTCCTACTTTTTCATAGGACTCCTAATAACACACAAAATAACAAAAGTGCGGCTTGCTTTGCAACCACACTAATAAAGAAATGCACCTACTGCAGAACAATCTTGTTGTTTGCATCTTTTTATTCACACAAGGCCCTTTTGCCCCACTACTCGCAAATGGCATTAACCTGTACATGAGAATGCATCACAGGATTTTTTGTTGGCCATTTTGACAGGTCTCCAGAGTAATAGTGTAAGATCCTGAATTAACGGAAATATACTGTAACCTAGGCTGACCTAGGTTACAGAAACTGCCTGAGCATCTCACATGGAAAAGCTGTGGCAGTTTCCAATACAACAATGTCTTCCCGTAATGACAATCATTTCAAGATTAGTTACGTAACAATGACCAAACACTAATACAACACAATCACTGACATGCAAAATGTTCTAATGCTTCCAAAATGGTCAGAAGTTGTGATGTAAAAGCCCCACTTTAATATTTTTTCTTGAATTTTAAAGACCAGCTCTAAGGCTTTGTCAAAAGGAAACTTGCCCAGAATTTACCAATTGATGCACATTAGCAATATTTGTTTATGGTCAAAGTCTATCTTTTTTTTTTTTAATGTCCCATACAACAAATACGAATAAACGGACAGAACTTGAGTTGCGTATATCGTTCTTTCTGTGGATGTTTAATAAAAATAACAACGAATGGTGTTAGGTGGGAAAATTTGCCCTATCTGGCAACACGGACAGCTTATCCTAACAACCAAGATGAATCCGAGGGATTTTTTTAGTTTTTAGAAGAAAACTATCCACACAGATAGGTTGGGAATGGTCTATGTTCAAAATGAACGATCATTACAGGTACTTTAAGTTAAGCAATAAAAAACTTTTGCACTTAATTGCAATGTGACGCTTTATTATTTGTATAAACAATTTATTGTTTTTGTTTATATCCAGAAGAGCAAAGAAATAAAATTATGAAATTATAATTTAGTTGTTTTTTGTGAGTTGATGTGAATAAAGAGGTTGTATTAAATGGGCATATGATTTCTCTCATATCGATCACATTCATCGTGATGAAACCAGAAATTTACACCCCTAATTTTAACGCATGATAGCAGTCATGTGGGACACCCCTGGAAAGATTCGATTCTCAACTTGTACATTATCACTATGAGTAGCTAAACAATAGTAAATATCACACAAAAAGTATATATACACATCATATAAAAGCAGAGACTACACTATCAGTCAAACAGGATGTCTTACCTTTGTTGTTTTCAACAAAGCAACAAAACACCATAAACGGATATTCCAATGTCTGGGCACCATTTTGAAATGAAACAGAGTTAACAATCAATATAGTATAGTATAGTGGCCAAGAGAGGGTGTCAGAGGAAATAGGTGAATTGCCTTCAATCAGATCACATGTTCTGCGCCACCATCTGGTGTCTGCATGGTGCAATTGCGATTTCTTGGCTTGGCATCATTCCATTTCATTTGCCCTGACCTTTCAGACAACCTCTTATGCAGAACCCCTCCCTCTTCCTTACATATTTAATACCGTTTTTTCTCTAGAATTTATTGTTTCACTGCTATACTGTTTAAATTATCAATATGCTTGCATTCAGTGGCGGTTTTAGGCACGGACGAAGCGGACAGCCGCCCGGGGCGGCATTATTACATGACACATGGGGGGGCGGCACGAACACAAAAACAAAAACAAAAAGTTTTTTTATACTCACTCTCGATTCCCCTGGCCCAGAACATTAACCACATCACATCGGTGTATCTGATATAGGGATGTTAACGACTCAGTATTTTGTGAGGCGGTCGATAGTTTTTTTTTTTTTTTGCTGCACGAGTTACTGTCGGTCACGTACGACTCTGTAGTCAAAAGCATCGGTTGTTGATGGCAACTTTCTCTGCAGAATGAAGCGGCCACCGATTCTTGACAGGCTGGTACTTTATTCACACAACCGAGTCTAATCTCTAGGGTAGCACCGCTGATCTGGATTCATCACCCCATGTATTCTTCAGATTGGTCGTAGTGTTATCCAATTGCGTGATATTTTCAAATGCATGCTTGGTGCCGCCCCTCATGTTCGGCCATTTTCATTACTCGCTGCCAGACCCCACAGCTTTCTAGATGTGGGTCTGGATTTCCAGGCTACTAGAAAAGATGAGGTAAATACAATTCTTAAATTGTATGCCCTTACTTGTTGTACGGCTGTACGGTATGGACAAAAATATCACTATGATTTGAAGCATAGACGGTAACGGTATTATATCACAGTATGTATATTTTATCTTCTAATTTCAACCCCTTCATCAATTCTTCTGAAGGGGTATAATACTGGTTAGGCAGCTATTACTAGTATTTTACTACTAGGACATATTTCACATAGTATAGACGTATTCAGTGGTTAAATTGGGATTTTCTATGTGGGGGGGCTCTGATCCGGAGGGGCCGCCGCTCCCCATACGCAGAG
>JAOPUD010027880.1:0-12685 GCA_027122715.1 Trisopterus minutus
GTGTGTGTGTGTGTGTGTGTGTGTGTGTGTGTGTGTGTGTGTGTGTGTGTGTGTGTGTGTGTGTGTGTGTTCCTTCATTTGATTAATTGCAGAGCACTCGAGAGGCAGCAGAGCAGTGTTAATAGAAGGATGTGTCTGGTACTACTGCTAAAATACTACATATTAAAACGACGTATCCCAACATAATGTGTGGAGATCACAGCACATATGTCATAAATACGACCAGTTAAAGTGGGGCGTCGACCGGAGCTTTACTTCAGCCTCAGTTCCCCAGAAACACGTCTACTGCTGATTCATCCTTCACACAAGAGTGACCAGAACTCCTGCAGCGCTGGAGACGAACGGCTGAATCACTGCTGATAGACATCTGCTGTACAGTGGTTCATGAGGAACTGGAGTTCCTAGTTCCTAGAAGGATTATAGACGCTGGTTATTACACTACTAAGGACTATAGGAACTGGTTAACCGTATAGGACCTAGTTATCATACGACTAAAGGATTATAGGACCTACCGGTAGTTAACCATATGGGACCAGTTATCACACTACTTAGGACTATAGGTCCTAGTTATCCATGGTGTTAAGGATTAACTACAGTATTATTTTACTCATGAAAGATACGTGATATATAAACATATTTATCTGATTGATCTGCTGTCTTTAAGGACACCACAGGTGTACAAATATAACCAAGGTAATTAATACATGGATTGATCATGCTGTCATTGGTGGATTGGCAGGGCGGGGCCATAGAGAGGGGCGGGGCCAGAGAGAGGCGCCTCAACTGAGCTCCGACAGTAGGGGAAAATCATGTCCTTGGTGATGTGGTTTAAAGACAGTCAAAGAACCTGGAGGAATCTCGGTTCTCCATCCGTTCCTCCCCCCAGCCTCCCTCCCCTTATGCTCTCCTCCTCTTCCCTGTGTCCTGCCTCTCCTCTATGTCCTCTCCTCCTCTGCCCTTATATCCTCTCCTCAACTCCTCCTCCTTCTCCTCCTCCCCTGGTCGTGTTAAGAATTAAACCTTAGAGTGATTAATGATGTCACCAGCAGACATCAAGGGCATCCCTGATTGGTGTATAAACAATCAATTACCTCTCCTAACGACCGTACACGGACCTCGTTAGGAGGTCAAGCCCCCTCCCACCACAACAGCCCCCCTGCCTTGTCCATCAACCCCCCCCCGCCCCTCATGCACACACTTCCATGGCCGTCCAATGTCTCTTGCCCCTCTCTCTCTCTGACATCATTGTGGGAAGGAGATAGAACAACACACAACACACAACACACCACACTAAACGTAACCTAACGTGCTTGTTAAACAAAGCGATACAACACAAGTACTTATGTTCTACTCAAGAAACGTGTGGGTGTGTGTGTGTGTGTGTGTGTGTGTGTGTGTGTGTGTGTGTGTGTGTGTGTGTGTGTGTGTGCAAAGTGTGCGTGCGTGTGGCTGACAGCCCCGTGGAGGCGGGACGCTGTAATTCAAACGGCGCTGACTCGGCAGAGATCTTCTCGGAGGAGGTTCTAGATTCACTTTGTATGAATTCATGAACGTCAGACGCACTCAGAATGCAGGCGAGAGCTGAAATATTAATGAGCGGTGCAATGGTGCATCTCCAAGTAGGATATTAATTATACAAAGAATGTCATAAGGGTGTTTACATTTGTGTTCATTACCGGGGTGATTAAATAAATCCCGGTATGCGCCTGACGCCGGTTCAGCGTGGGTGCAGCTGTCCTACACGGACGCTCCTCCTCATTCTGCCTGCAGGAGCAGGAGAGGCGACTTTACGGCTCATTTGGAGAGGAGAGGAGAGCAGAGCGACACTGCATCACGCAGCAGACACCTCCTGCTGGAGGAGGAACCCTGGATCCAACGCGCTAACGGACAGGGGGAGTGAGATAGGAGGCGCGGAGAGAGGAGCAGACCCTGGAGGAGGACACAAGCATTTTTCTTCTACTCTGCACCTCCTCCTCAATCTCCTCCTCTTTTCCCTTTCCTCCTCTCCCTCGTCCCTCTACTCCGACTCCTGCCTTCCCTCCCTCCCCTCCCTCTCCTCCCCTCCTCCTCCTCCTCCTTACACTTCTCTCCATCCGACCTCCTCCTCTCCTCCCCTCCTCCTCCTCCTCACACTCCTCTCCATCCCACCTCCTCCTCTCCTGGTTGTATTGATGAGAGGTGTAACAAACCACTCAATCATTCTCCTTCAAACCGACCACCTTGGTTCCCAAACCCCTCCACCCTACATGCACCCTGCTGTGCACCCACCATGCACCCACCATGCACCCACCATGCACCCCGCTGGGCCGGTGGGCCAGCCTCTGAGGTGGTGTTCCCAGCGCTGCACCCTGCCAGGTGGTGGACCATCAGGCTGGGGTGGCAGCATGAACAGATTCAGAACCAGAGGAGATCCATGGGGGAAGGGAGAGCACAGAGTTCAGTAGGATTACAGGAGGACTACATGAGGACTACAGTAGGACTACAGTAGGACTACGGGAGGACTACAGAGGGGGTAGGTAGGACTACAGTAGGACTACAGTAAGACTACAGTAGGACTACATGAGGACTACAGTAGGACTACAGGAGGACTACAGAGGGGGTAGGTAGGACTACAGTAGTCCATAGTACGCTGGGTAGGAGTACAGGAGAACTATAGAAGCACTATGGTACGTTGGGAGGTTTCTAGATCCACATTAAATTGAATTATATATTATATATATAAAAATTAAATTAAATAAATACATTTTATATGAATATATTGTTTATTATGACAATAACACACAACAACACACACAATATTATTATGTAGAATAGCGAACCGAGTTATAATGGCTTGAGATAACGTAGCTCATTATATTTTATCTCACAGAGTCACGTTTTTTCCAGATCACCTCCCCCACTCCACGCCCAGAGGAGATAACCGGGATCCTCCCGGACGAGCTGCCCAGGCAGAACCTCGGAGATCGGGGATTGGGGAGACAGCCTTCGCACGTGAAGGTCAACCCAAGTCTTCATGTGTCTCTAGGAACATGAAGACCTTGTACTCCAGGAACACGAAGAGCATATTGCAGCTCACTGCTGGAACATTACTCCAGAAACCAGTGTGATCACAGACTGAAGAAACCCAATGCAGTCAGGGAGAAGCTACACCTACTTTAGTGACTGACACTCCTGACAGCCAATCAAATCCTTTCTTCAGATTATTTGGCGATGATGCAAGTTCCTCAGTGCATCAGCCCTTCGGGGCAGAGTCACACGGTGACGTAGCACTGTGCAACGTCCAGGAGGATTCAGCCTCTTCATACCCTGAGCCTGAAGCCTAGCAGCACCCTCACCCTACTAGCACCCAGCATCTCTCCCTGCAGCAGCCGGCAGCACCCAGCGTCTCTGCCTGCAGCAGCTGTGTCTCGTCCTTATGCCACCTGTCAGGTTTTACAGGCCGGCCAGAAGCCAGGGTCTTGATTTAGATGTTGGCTGCCGGAGAGGATCCTTCATGGGCCATTACGCCGCAGAGGAGCGGGCCACTTTCACAGTCCTTACAGGAGGCCGTAGAATATGTATGCATCTGGAATAACAATTATGGGACGCTTTTAATATTTATGTAAAGGTACAGCCTAGCCATGTGATAAAGTGCCGGCCTAAACGAGCTGCTGACAGACGATGCGGCGGCGGTGGCGGCGGCGGCGGCAGAGCTCCGTCTCCCGGCTCAGCGGCCCACGACGCCACGACGGCATGACGCCACGGCAGGATCATGTTTTAATCTCCGGCAACCCCTCTCTCCCTCTCTCTCCCTCTCTCTCCCTCTCCCTCTCCCTCTCCATCTCCATCTCCCTCTCTCTCCCTCTCTCTCCCTCTCTCTCCCTCTCCCTCTCTCTCCCTCTCACTCCCTCAATCTCCTTCCCAAATCCCCCATGACTGTCCCCACCACTCAACCTTCTCTGTATTCTTCTGAAGGAAAAGGTTTCACGCCGTCTCCTTCGGCTCAACTTAATGGACTTTGACAAATGACAATCACGTACAGCGAATCAAAACAACACAGCCGCAACAATGGCTGGATCCCCCCCACCCCCCCGAAACCGTTTTCCCCTGTACGGTGGTGGAGCGACGCAGGGCCCGGGTCCCGAGCGGCGAGCGTGGTCTCAGCTCAGCCGGCGAGAATTCTGTGCATCTGTCAGGAGACATCACGTCATCTTTGAAAGGGAGGAATGCAACGCAAGACAATGCTGAGTACAATGTCTCCTAAACCATAGGCACGCAAACGCCTCACTTTTAGTCCCACCACCAGGTCCACCAAGAGATATTGTGCATTATGAAATACTACACACACACACGAAACACATTTTAACAGTGCTACTAGTTTGGTACACAGTAAAGCATCGAGGCGCCGCCTGGGAGTTTGTGTGTTTAGAAAACAATATCACTCACAATAAAGTCGGAGGTGGCGGTGGGTGGGCCGTTCGGAATGAGGGTCTTCATCATTGTCTTCCCTGGGACATCACACAGCGCTGTAGCGCGGCGGCGGTGGCGGCGGCGGCGGCCATTTTCTAAACACAGACTGTTCTGGGCCGCGTGGGTGTGTGTATGTCCGCGTGAGTGTGCGCGTGTGTGTGCCAGAGTGCGGTGAGTGAGTGTGTGTGTGTGTGTGTGTGTGTGTGTGTGGGGCGCTGTCAGCCACCGCTGTGTGTGATGGCTCTGATGGGCTTGAAGCTCATCACTCTGTCAGGCCCGGCTCGCCTTTCATTAGTCCGGGCCGCTCCATCCGCCACACTCACACAAATCACATTGACATCCAAAAGTCGTCAGATCCACGGAGCAATTTAACTGATATTCATTAGAGGGGTGACATGAGTTGATGGGGGAAGTGGAGGGCGGGGGGGAGGGGGGAGGATATTGGGAGGAGAGAGGGAGGGAGGAGGTAGAGGAGGAGAAGGTGGTGGTGGTGGTGGTGGTGGCGGTGGGGTTATTCTCCTCCTCCTCTATCCCTCTCCTCCTGTCCTGTCCCGCCTGCTTTCTTCTGCTCCTCGCCGGGCAGACTGCGCTCTTGTTTTTCTCCTCCCCGGTGGAGGAGCGGCTCTGAGCTCTTGCTGCTCCACTTTGCTCTCCAGGATTTTTTTTTGCTGGAGACAGAAGAACAACGGACGGCCGATCTAATCTCCTCTTTATTATCCCGGCAAAAACAACAATCTCGAGGAGTCCTATTTCGTTTTCTACCCCCCCCCCACCCCTCCATTCTAAATAATTGGCTACAGTATTCCGAGCATCCTTCTCCTCCTGCTCTCCTCTGGCCGTGTCTATAAAGCTCATTCAAGCAGAAGTCCAATCATTTAGGCCTCTCCCTCCAGCCCCTCATTAACCCCCAAAGTGTCAACCATCTCATTAACACCCCCTGCCCTCCCCCCGTCCCTCTCCCCTCTTGCCGGGCTCCATCACTAGGAAACCGTTGCTTCCAAACACACAACACCAGAAGGAGAAAGGACCAAGCAGCAGCAGAAGAAGAAGAAAACAAGAATAACCTCCAAATGGCCGTTAAGAAGGCTCTGAGAGAGAGAGAGAGAGAGAGGGGCATATACATCTCTGGACTCAATGAGGTCTAGGGAGACTCCAGACATTCAGGGGAGGCGGGGGCGGGGGGGGTATGAAAAAAGGTTCTGCACATTATCATGGGCTAGCGGTCCGAATCTGGACGTCTTTCAATTATCACCCTTTGTTAAAGGCTTTATTCTGCTTGTCACATGTGAGTCATCGCTAGGTTCTGGCAAAAGCGTTTGCGCCAATGTATCCTAAACGACGGAGGGCCGCGAGCGAGTCTCTGGCGGTAATGAGTTTGTGTGAGAAGACGGGGTCAGGACACAGTGTGTGTGTGTGTGTTAATTAATCTGTTCCCGGGTGGGAGGAACTGAAGCGAGATGATGAGATTTAAGAGAGTAAATGGGTGCGCTGCTCTCGAGCTGTCCTCCGCTGAGTGAGTGAGCAGGGTTAGAGGCTGGGCAAATGGCCGTTTCCATAGCAACCCCCGGATAACTTGAGAGCCCCCGAGTCACTCAGTCAGTCAGTCATGACAAGCCGGCCCAAGGAACATTAAACACAAAGAACATGGTGTCCCCGGGCGTGTTTAGATAAGACAAATGTATACGATAGCCTTTTCCATGTACATGCACGGGTGTTTGCATGTTTAGGAGGAGCCTAATCCACCAGCAGCACGATCCCCCCGTTTCAAAACATCTCCTTTTGATTCATTATGAATGATCATTAATATTAAATCCTTGTCTTAACATGGAACGGATTTGTTCCATGTTCACTGTAGAACATAGAACTTGATTTGTGTTCCCTGCTTTAACGGCATTCTGCCTCCCCGTCACCTGCCAGCGCCACTGTTAAGATTCAAAGGCCCGCGCGGAGAGAATAACATCTGTCCATGTTGCAGTCAGCTTGTCTCATTGCGCTCGTATAAGATCTGCCTTATTTTTTTTTATTTGTATTTTTTATTTTTTTTATTTCTTCCATCGGACAGCCTTGCAGTCCAGGTGGGATCCGAAGCTGCTGTCTGTGCCCAGGGCTCCTGGTGGCATCCCAGCCCCCTGTGGTAATCAGCCCACTACCTGCTGTTGCAGCAGCCTCCTCCTCCTCCTCCTCCCACCTCCTCCCTCCCTCCTCTTTCTCTGGTGGCTCGTTTCAGTAACATCTGGCTGTTTACATGCAGTACACACCACCTGCCAGACGGCACACACAGGCAGCGGGGAACCGCGCTACCGCGGTAACAATGCGCCAACGATTAAGGAGATCACAGGGAATATATACGTATGGGCGACGCTGTCGACTTGTCGGGGTCAGCAGCGTTTGTCGGGTGCAGACATAATCTAGGGGTTAATTACTGTGATGTATGTAAATGCCAGGCGGTCGTTTCACAGGATTTCTTGGTTTATATTTACAAGAGGGAGGAGAATGTGTTTAAAGAGAGCTTGGTGTATGGGTTTTTCCCTCCCTAATGTTGTATGATTTCTGGTGAGGTGGAGATGATATTTGATTGGCATTAGAACAATGCTTTGCTCATTTTAGAACAAACCATTGCTAGAGATATGTATTTCACCAGAGCTAGAGATATTTAAGGCATCCATAAAAATATATTCTTGTGTTGTGCGCCATTGAGATCATTTTAAACCCAGTGGAGGATTATCAATCTGCTCTGAGCATGTGCCACTTGAATTATTATTTTCTGGATAAAACAGCAAACTCACAATCTGTCTGGCCTATCTTCCTAAAAACAGCACAAACCACAGTATGGGTACTCTGAGCACATTTTTTAAACTAATGAATATAAAATACAACACAGAAACTTGATGCAGCAGTTAAGTCCATTTAATCATAGAAGCACAAGGCATTAACATATTTGTATTCTATTTTATCAAATAACATTTATAAAACTATTGTGCAAAACAATGTCATTTTTGTCTTCTTCAAAGGCTCTGCACCAGTGGATAGTCATAGTCCTCTTAAATTAGGAAATATAACAAGTATGCATAAATTGAACAGCAAGTTGTAAGCTTATATACTGTATGTACATTTTACAGAGACCCAGATACACTGCCCCTTACTAAATGTTAAAGAATGAGGCAGCCTTTACAATCAACAAGAAAATGAAATGCTATACAAAGTAAACTATGTAGACAGGTGATTAAATTATCTTGCTGTCTGGCAGATCCTTCTTAAGAGCTTTCCCAGGCATTTGAATGTTCTTTAAGTGTCAAAATGTTGAATTCAAATACCAAGGACATTTAATAATGTGGACAAGACTATAAAAAAACATTTGCAGTGAACCTTGATTTTACATGCAGACTATCAGCAAATAAAAAAAATACACAAAATCTTTAAATAAATACGATTACTAGATATCAAGAAACTAGTCCACCCTCTAGTCAAAACAGTTGCCGTTATCGTCAAGTTTGTTGTCCTTTTTGTCTTCCCCTACCAATGGTGTACAAAGCAATGGAGATAAAAAACACTGGTGATATAATGCCCTTCAGGCGGAATATATCCTTAACCCATACATTGAAATGATGCCACACAAGTGTGAAATGTGTAAAGAAAGTAGAGAAACAAAAAGTTGAAATAGGCCAATGGATATAAACACCTTGTGCTAAATAGTTCATGGTGTTGTGCATTTTCATACAAATAATCTGTTGGGTGGGTGGGGGTGGGGGGGAAGGTTGTTGCTTGCCAGTTACTCTACATATATGTCTTGTACTTTGAAAGCTGAATGTAAATTAGTGTTTCTCTAGCTCACACACATATAGCAGATGGTCCTCTGGGGACTTTCCATGGCTCTTGCTGAGGTGGAGCTTGATAGCGTGCTTACTGGCAAATTTACGGATACAGAGCTGGCAATGGTACACTGTCCCATTACTACTGCTGTCATCCAGTGATTGGGGAGGGATGAAAGACTCCATGGGCAAGAGTTTTTCCGTCAGAGCCTGGGAGTCCCTAACAGTCTGTTTGGGGGACATCTTGGCGAGGTCTTTGATTCTAAAACCCAAGTGAGCCTCCAAATGACATATATACGCTGCTGGGGTACGGATCTGTGAGGCGCAGTCGCCGCAGTAGAACACCGGCTGCCCTGAATCCAGGTTTTTCAGGAACTTGGTTCTGCCAGTTCTTCTCAGCTGGTATTTGACGTTAGCCAGCCAATGGCTGATAGTAGTCATTGATAGGCCTGTGAAACGGGAAACATGCATCCTCTCCTGTGGGCTGAGGTCATTGATGATGTACTTCCCCTCTGTGGTTTGTTTCAGGCTGGACGCAAACTGGGCCTGCAGGAGAAGCAGGTGCTGGGGATTCCAGTTGGAATGTCGGCCTTTACGCTTGTGGCTGTGCAGAGCCCCCTCTGCGTCCTCTGCGGTGGAGCCTACGACTGGACCCCTGTCTGGGATCCGTGACCTTGACGGTGGCTTAGCCACATCCTGGGACTGCGTCAGGTTTCTCAACATGTCAGAAATGTCAGACAAGGCGTTCTCGTGTAGAGGGCTGCTGGATGTGTAAGGAGACACCACTGTTAGCTTTGCGGGGGTCACTATTGAGCATGGGGAGATGGAAGAGGTGGCTGAACACGGGGTCAGAGGGGTGGAACCCAGGGAACTGTTTCGGTCATTTTTGCCTTTCGTCAGATCCATTGGTTGGTCGTCGCTGGGCTTGGAGATGCTACGGTCTACAACAGATTCTGGCTTTTTCGTCTGGGTTTGGGGAGCTGCCACGGCAGCCCTTTCAGCCATGCTCTGGCTCAGCCTGGAAAGGAGGCTCAGTGGATCTTGGTTCGGCAGCGAGGGCTTGGCCGCCTTGCCCAAGTGAATGTTCATCACAGACTGAAGTGCACTTAGAGGGTTGACAAACGGCTGTTCTGGGGGAGGATGACCAGTGATAATAGTAGTGCTGCTGTTCAGGGCGGGTGCCGGTGGAGACTTCACGGTCGCTTCCCGCTTGGGTTCGGTTGCCGGGGAGGCACGGTCGTCGTAGCTTCCCTTCTCACTGTTTGCTGGAGTGACGGCCCTCCAGTCGTGAGGCAGGTCAGCTCCCACTCCCTTTGTGGACTCTGCCGTTTCACTGCTGCAGGGAGAGAGCCGCTGCTCCATCTTCGGGGAAGACCTTCTCACCCTCTGCTCCACTTTGGCCACTTTTTCGCTGACCTTTTTAACCAGCTCTTCCATGGCCTGGAAGTTGTTATTAGGGAGAGGGGAGGACTGGGTCGAGGGTGGGGAAATGAGAGGCTGGTTCTTCGCTAGGGAGGAGAGTGTTCCTTCCCCGGTGAACATAAACTTCATCAGAGAATTCTTGTCAGTGTTGACATTGGGGAGTTTAAGGGCATTGGGGAACTGGTAGGCTGCATGGATGCTGGGGTAGCCTCCCCAGCTAGGGTTACCACTCTGGGCCTTGTTAATCGCAGATGTTACAGTGTTCTCTAGGGACTTGAGGATGTCTAACCCCCCCTTGGGACTGCCCTTGAGATCCTCCTCAGTGAGATAATTATATTTAGAGATGTCAAACTTTTCCTCTTTCTCTCCATCAAAATCCTTCTCCTCCATAATCGTCTCTTTCTCGTTTATGAGAGGCTCATCAGCGGTGCACTCTTCTTCTACCTCCTCTTTCTTGATCTCTTTGAGAGGAGGTGGGGAGGCGGCAGGCGAAGTGCCAGCAGTCGTGGGCGGTGGAGGGGAGAAGGTGGAAGGTGCGAGTGGGACCGACTGCACCCTTTCCTCAGTGGGGGTGGCAATTCTAGCTGGGCTAGGGGAGGTGGACTCTGCAAAAGGCTTTGCCCTCTTGCCAACAGAGCTAGTCACCCTCAGGAAGTGACCGGTCACCATCATATGAGACCGCAGCTCTTGCAGTGTGTTATGGGAGCTCCCACACTCCATGCACTTGAGGATCTGGGCCTTGTTAGACTCAAACTGCCAAGCATAGCTGGCACCGTTTTGGTGTCCGTGGCGGTTATTGGAGTTAGTGTAAGGGGATGCCCTATGTGTTGGTTCGCTGTGATCCACCTGTGAGTGCTTTCCTTTCGGGGTTCCTTCTCTAGACCGTGGGGCTGCAGTGAGATCCAAGCCCACGTATCCCCTTTTCTTTGAGGAGATTATTTTGGCTGCCACCGGGGCCACGGGCTCCTTGAGAGGCACTTTCTGGTAGTGTTTGGTCTTGATCATATGGACACTTAGGTCCTGGAGGGATTCAAACGAATGGCCACAGTACATACACTTCAGGACCTTCTGGGCATCCTCCTTGCCCTCCATCTCCAGTAGGGAACGCTTACGGGGCTTGGACCAACGCTTTGAACCGCTCCCAGCCCGGTCGTGGTTGTCATCGCGGTAGTGGCCTGTGTCGTTCATGTGCACCGTCAGATCCACCAGGGTGTCGTACGCCGCACTGCAGCCCTTACAGCGGAACTTACTGGCCCCTGTGAAGATGGAACCAAACAGCCGGGGGTTCTGTCTGTGCAGTTGGACCGTGCTGAACAGGCTGCCCTCGGAGCCCTGGGCGGGGACACGGCTCTGCAGAGTGTTCTGCTGTAGGGTTTTGGCTATGGCGGTTTGGTGCCAATCGTAGCTGTTACTGCTGCAACTGCTGCTGCTACTGGTGCTGTTGCTACGAGACTGCTTCTCCGCAGGAACCGTGGGCGGCGCCTGTGTCGGCGTGGGGACAAAGTTCAGGGGTGACCACAGGGAGCTGGTCAGGAAACTTGAATAGATGGCCTTCATTTGCTCCAGAGTGTCCACGCCGATCACCGGAGGCAGCGGCAGCGGCGGCGCTCCATCGGTGGACGCGACCAACGGGCTGCTCTCGGCCTTACCGGAGGGGCTTTCAAAGTCTGAGAGACGGTCACTGGCTTCGCTCACGTGCGAGTCGCTGTCAATCTCGGGAACAGAGTACTCGGCGGTCCCCACTGATTCACGGTCACACCCCGGCTCTTTAGTCGCCTCCCTGCCATGTTCCACCAAGTCATCAGTCACAGAGGGGTCACCCTGGGGGGCCGGCACCGGGCCCTCCGCCTTCCCCTCCTCGTCACCTGCAGCGGGCTCAGGTCCATCCTCGGGAGAATAGGCTGCGAGAGAAACGGGAGACAAAGAGGAGGAAAAGGAGGAGATGAGTTAAATCGCAGGCGGTGAACACAGTACGTTAGAATAACTGGAGAAAAAGTTTCCCTGCTATGTGTGCCTGAGGACTCCCAGGGACAAATGAGCCATCTGTGTGGGAGCCTTTAAAGCCGAGCTGAGAAATTACAGTCATCCCATTTCACCTCATCAACCATTGAGGTGTTATTTTCCTCCAGGCGAGTCTGTATTTATATACTACCCCAGCCACACGGAACTTATGCCTTCTCTACTTTCACTCCTTCTATTGCAGGAAAACAAAAAAGAAATATCTTGGCAAAAACATAATGCGCCATTTTATTTATCTCAGGGCGCAACAGCTTGAAATGAAAACTAAATCTGAAATTAATGAAGCCCAATCTCGCTGTGGCATTCTCCTCTGGGGTAATAAATGAGTTGGATCAACCCCCATCTGTCAGTTAATATGTCTGATGCTTCTTCATCAGCCTCTTCTCTGGGTTTGCACTGTGCACACACACACACAAGCAAACACACACACACACGCACACACACTTACACACACATGTGCAAGCAAGCAAACACATACATACACACACACACACACACACACACACACACACGCGCAGACACAGTGATGTGATGTCACTCTTTAAAAGGAGAAGATGTCAGACAACTTAGAGTAGACAAGGATAGAAGACCAAAATATTCACATGTTGGATAGATGTCCCCCAGCCAAACCAAAATATATCCAGAGTTTGTATCATTCAAAGGTGCTGCAAAACGGTGCTTGATGTCATGTAAATATATCACTCTAGGCACTGAATACACCCCGTCGCGTCAACATCAACAGAGTAATGAATGAATGTATTGAATCGTTCAGAGTTAAGGGGGATTAAAAGAGTAGGACAAATATACTGAGTGAATAAGAAGGTGTGTGTGAGTGTGTGTGTGTGTGTGTGTGTGTGTGTGTGTGTGTGTGTGTGTGTGTGTGTGTGTGTGGGTGTGTGTGGGTGTGTGGGGGGGGGTCAGAGAGGAGGGTTGGACCACATAAGCAACATGTCACTTTGCATGTGGGCAATCTACAGCTCACCTCA
>JAOPUD010027890.1:0-23482 GCA_027122715.1 Trisopterus minutus
GAGCGGTCGAAAACTGTTTGCTCTTCCGACTAGCAACACCTGAACCCGGAAACACTAGTTCTCACCTATGTAACCCCTTGACCTGGCGCACTGAGGACGCCTACTGGCCCCATACAGACACACACCCAAACACAAAAAATGGCTCATACAGATGGGATTTCTTTGATGACAATATTGAAATAACTATCAATCATCATTAACTGCAGATTTCCAGTAAGCTACGAGCTAGTGGAAATTGTACAAATATTTAACAATCTAAATATGTTATTACGAATACTTTATTTCAGCACTTATAAAATAAAAAATAATAATTCAATTAAATTTTTTCATATTGCCTAATTATGTATGGCACCTTTTTTATGGTTAGTCGACAATGCGCAATTAAGAAGTTATTCACATATGTCTGAACCGTGTGTGTCTGTGTGTGTGTGTGAGTGTGAGTGTGTGAGTGAGTGAGTGAGTGTGTGTGAGTGCCTCCATCGTGGAAACATTACCGTAGAAATAAAGCAATCATTTTCTCCCTAACAGCACACCCTTACTGTGTTCACACCAAACGCGACGGCGTGACACGAATACAAAATCAACGTAGAGACACGGATAAAAAAAAACCTGCGGCAAGATTTGATTGACAGCGCAACATTTTCCCCTGCCACGGGTGAGTGCGTCCACGTGGATTGCAGAGCGACAAATTTCGCTGAAGTTGAAATATTAGAAATTTGCAGCGACATTCGTGTGGCGACAGCCAATCAGCGTTCACTCCCTGGGTGAATTAACGTAAAACAGCCAATCAGCATTCAACCGGCCGGGCCAACCATTCCCTGCACGTGTGTGACTCCCGGAGCTTTATATATAATATTATATGATATTATTTATAACATATATAATATTATATGATATTATATATAACATAAATATCTATATAATATAATATATAGGATATATATAATATCACGGCACAAAGCTGTGTGTGCCAACCGTTCCCTGCACTCCTCAGTGAACCGCAGTTTGGAGGAGAAAGTGATTGTTGCCGTTTGTGACTCCCGGAGCTCTATATATAATATTATATGTATAGGCCTAATATATAAATATCTATAGAATATAATATATACGATATATATAATATCACGGCACAAAGCTGTGTGTGTGTCTCCGGATGATGTTATGAACCCATAAACGGCGGGCATCCCTCTTCCCTCTTCAACAGGTAGAGACATGCAATGGTGGTTATCTCGATAACCATGGTTGATGAGAATTAACTGGCATACAGCACCCATACTGGGCAAAAGATGTTGTGCGACAAAATTTGCTGTGCGAAAAATTCACCTGACATAACTGCACAGTGACAGATAAGGATTTGACGCGCGACAAAACTTCGGCAACAGCGCGACCAGGCGAAAAATTTGTCTTTTGGTGTGAACACACAGTTAGATAGGTCAGCAGAGTAAGTGAATGTGAGGTCAGCTAGTGTCTAATTTACTGTTAAGTACTAACATGAACAGGTATATAATGCTATGCATTGAGAATATACATTATTCAATCATGTATGCTAATACGTTAGTCATTTATTTATGGTTCTCACCAACATACTAATATTGCATAGGGAAACCAATTCCGGATTCCAATTGAGTTATTTTAACTGTTAGACTAAATGAAGAAACCTAAGTTCAAATTCAAATCTATGTCGACCGATCTTTCTAGTTACACCCAAGTCATGCTCTGTTTTCTAGGCCATGGGCATCACAACCAGATTCTCCGGTGTGTGCGTAAAATAAAAATAAAAAATAATAATCACTTCCCTCTCTAAATCCTGATCAGACATTGGAATCTACTGATACGGCGTCTAGCCGGCACCACATGGGGTGCCTCCACACAGGCCCTGCGCATTTCCACCGAGGCCCTGGTGTTCTCAAGCGCAGAATACTGTGCCCCGGTCTGGTGCCGTAGCTCCCACATCCACAAACTGGACACTGCCCTTAACACCGCCCTACAGACTGTCTCCGGATGCCTACGAGACACCACAGCGAATGCACCTCAAGTCCCGGCGCCCCTTTGCCACACACGCCCAAGAACTGCTCCGGAAAATACCAGCCGACACCTGCAAGGCTGCCTGGGTCAAGGCGAAATGGAGGGAGCAGTGGAGGTCAGCAGAACCATCTCGGCTACAACACTACATCAAAGATCCCACAGTCGTTACTGGCCAGCACCTACCCCGAAAGCAGTCGACCCCTGAACGGCGAGCGTGGTCTAATTGACCTTGATTATAGGACGCTGGACTGGCTTGCCTCAACAGAATTGAAGGTCTAAGGATATACGACAGAAGAAGAAGAAGTGGAATCTGCAGCTGCTGGTCCAGGGGCCGGTTGCACCAGCTGGACATATGCCCAAGCATAGGACTAGGCTGGACGTGCCCCTAGTGCACCTTAAGCCCTATGTAGAATTTATACTTGTTGCACCATCTGGACGTAGTACTATGTCTCAGACTAAATATTACGCCTAGTAAGAGTTAGTTATAAACTGATAAGTTCTTACTAGTTTGCAAGGTGACAATAAAAAAGGTTGATAATAAATGGAACAAAACTGGGGGGGGGGGTGGGGGAATGGCCTGTAATATGCAACAGGATCGGCAGGCTTTCAGCCGTGAAATAATAATGTGAGACCGCAACAATCCTCTGTATTTATATATGGAGAATAAATTGAGTGGATTCGTTTCAGCACCGCTGAGTTGGTTGAATTAATTAATTAATTATAACCGCAGTTGCAACCTTAGAAGAGATGTAACGAATAGAAGAATATTAGAATTTGAAGAATTAGAATTAGAAGAGATGTAACTTAGAAGAACATGTAACGGAACAGAATGGAGATGTGCTACACAACCTACCTTTCTCCTCTGATTGGTACAGTCCTGTGACACGTATTGCGTCTTATTTCACAGTTTTCATTATATTTTGATCCCCAACCTTTTATTTTTTTAAGATGTGTGGACAGTAGCCTACAGGGTTTTTTATAAACAATGTCAATCGGCATATACTTTTACGATCAGATTCAGGACACACTACCTGCTTTACAAACAAGCAAATGGGTGTTTTAGCACTGAATTCCGATGCATGTCAGTAAGGAGCCGCTGAGAAGGGGGGCGGGGGGGGGGAGCTGTTTTATGTTTAAGGGAGCCTAGAAGTAGATTGTGGACATTGGAGTTTGAACTGAGTACAGTTCTCTAGTGGGAGACAAACACTTTAATCACTACTAGACTAGGCTTTATGCTAGCTTTACTTCATATCCCACTTAATATTGAAGTGTCTTCAGCCAAATCAGGCGTGCGTTTCCTATAACAGTCAAGACGTTAGCATTTTGCCGACTTATTACTAGGCCCAGTTGTACTATGCAGCAGCCGAAAGTATGAGTGTTTCCCAAAAATCTCCAGCTAACACAGCAATACGTAGCTGACCTCTTCGTTGATTAGCTGCGTACATATCAGCTAATACATAGTGAACAGATGTTTTCTGTAGGCGGAGTTCGGAGTTGCTCTGAGGCATTCAATCATTCACTGGTGGAAGCCTCACATACTTTGATGTTTACACTACATGCTTGTTATACAGTTGTGGTTAATAATCACCAACTTGATTGTCTAGCCTACCTATCCTTTGTTACAACATTAGAAACAATTGCAGAAATATTTTTTTGTTTGGAAAAGACGTCGCGCAAATTTTTATGACACTAGGGAATTCATCAGCATAGACACTATAGCTGCTTTCACTCATAGACGTACAGCCCGCTATTCTCCCAACGGGCCGTATATATGTGAACGACAAACCCTAACATTGGACTATCCTAAAAAAAGACTGAGCTAGTATTTTAGCAGACGGAAATGGTTATTACCTTATATGTGAATGAGCAGTAGAATGTCGCCATTTCACACCGATTGAGTGGGCATGTTGATCATGCTTCGATCACATTTGCATGTCATTGAGTGAAAATATATAAATGTTGGCACTGCTTTTCTGAGTCATTCGTGGTGAACGCTAAATGATAGGTCTTATTGTAACCCTCAAAGTACACATCATACAATACATGAGTTCATAGCTGCAGACGATTATAGAATTTTTTTTAAATAATTATTATGTAACACCTTTCCTGTTGTTGGCTCCCAGACCGTAGTCAAGGAGCAGACAGACGTTCCCTCCAGGACAGATGTTCTCTCGGGGTAACACCCTTCACTTTCACCGCCAGTGGGTCTGCTTATAGGTTAGAATATGGTCGGAATGAAGCGGCCAGTACACGTTTGCATAGACAAAAACTGACTAATTTAACTCACTAAACTGACACACGCTACCACTTACTCTCCTTGCTCGTCCACTCACACACACACACTGCCATTCTCACGCACGCACATATGCCAACTCTTGTAACAATTATTGACAACAGTTAGCTAAACATTATAGGGTCCCGTCCTTCCACTCCCTATTTTCTCACTTAAACACAGAAATCGACTACATATGTCCCAATGTTTGTTAGATGTGAAATCAAGCCAAAAAAGACGCTCTCTTCCTCCAGTAACGCAGTCGTTTGCGACGCCTTTCTTGATCGTTTCTTCTATTTGTCTCCAACTCATGCTCCAATCTTTCATAGATCAATTCTGCCCGTTCTGCCTCCGTGCTGTATTCAGTCAAACCAAAACAATCAGAGTGATAGCGGCCGTCCTTATCCCACCTCTTGCGAATCTCAACCCTACGTCATATCCCGCCCCTTGCAAGACTGCCCCCCTAAACCAGCAGGGGATTCTACTGATGACTGAGCGACACCAATGTCCGCATATCAGGCATCAAGTGTGAATAAGTGTGAATGACCCTCGCGGTCTAACCTCCTGATCTACAAATGCAGAGAACAGATTGTGTACCAATGTGTGTGTGAAAACGGCTTATGCAATACAATATAGTTGCTGTAAACGGTTGGTACATTTATGAAAAAAAGATCATTCAAACAATAAATTTGGTGAGAAATGTGCTTTGTCTACACTAGTCGACGCCAACCCCTCAATCGCGATTGACTGGTCGAGCTTTGAGACTCTCCCTGTAGCTCCCGAAAAATAATAGAAAACTACATCAACTAATAAAATATGCCTAATTAATGTTCAGTTTTTCAAGTGCTTCTTGCTCTGTCTCTCTTGATCAGTGATGGGAGTAACGGCGTTACTGCTCTCTCTCTCTCTCGCTGTCTCTACTGTTCTTCCTTGTTTATTGGGCACTAGACAATCAATTAATGATCCGATGATGAACAGATGATGATTAGCGATAGGTAGAGTAACATTTCACGGTAAGCCAATCAGAGGTAGAGTTAGGCGGGTGTTTGCACATTCAAAAGCATGCAGAGTCGGACACAACGACCCAAGTGAGTCAACGAGAAACAGGAATCGCGAGCCAAAATAATACAAAAGTAGCCTTCTTTAAATGGAAGTGTAGCCATTACTTTTCTCTCCAAGAAATTATTGGAACAAGTGTTGCAGTGAAATGCACATTACGCCCTGGACAAAAGTGCCTCTCCACATCGGTGTCAAGTAATTCAAACATCTTTCAACGTTGCATGCTTCCGTGCATGAACATGAACATGCACATGTATTTAGAGTTCCGTTAATATTATTAAGTATGTTGATTTGTTGTTGGTTACTATGAAAAAAATAATTTCCTCATACAAATGGAAAATAATTTAATGTACATTGTAAAATTCAAGACAGCTAGGTTTGATATGCTTGTTACATTGTTTTCTTGGTTGCATCAATTTGAAAGTTGGACCAAAGCCAATGTAATTCAAATACAATTAGCCAAATAAAAGGCCTCAGGTTCGAAGTACATTTTTGAGCTTAATAAGGTTGATGACCACAGGTCTACACTATTCTCTGGGTTATGGATAAGTGAATAAATCACTTTTGCTGCTGTTGAGTGTTCCTCACCCGCCAAGCGCACGCGCAGTGATTTATAGGGCCTGCTTGCGACACCGCCGACAGGCCGTCGTGTTGGCGTCGGTGTCTGTGTCGGACGCCCCTCGGGACTAACCTTGATTGAACCCCTCGCGTGTTTTACTCTACTGGCTCAGCTCATAAAACGGATCCAACCCAGGTCCCTCGGTTAAGTCCCTACGTTGCGTTGCCTCCTCACCCTCTGTACATGTCGGTCACAAACAACACACACCACTCGTAATGTGTGCCACTGACCGTGAGGTGTCGGTCCAGTCTGCTTTTCGCCGGTCCGATGAGTCGACAGGTAAAAGGACTTGAATGATAATTTCGGCCACTACAAATGCAGTGTAGTAGGTCGATTTATTTTTAGGTCCAATAATAATCAAAAAAATCCTTTACATATAGTGACTACGATATAAGATACCGTTTCTTAAACTAAAACAAAAAGGGGAGAGAGATTGAGGGAGAGAAGTTACATTAAAAGAGAAGAGGGAGAGACAGGGAATTAGAATATTGGCGAACATGCTTTCCTAGTGATATATAGCACTCTGCATCTCTCAAAAGAGAGTGGGAATTCAGTTTCTCAGTGAAGCACCGCTAAGATCTCTCTGGTGAGAGTTTGCCTTTTTCCTTTTTTGTCAAGTTGGGTTAGTACAATGGAAAGATCAGAAAAGGCAGAGAGAAGTGATCACACAGCTCTACCCCAGCAAGAAGTGTCCCTATCTGTCCAAAAAACCCTCTCTATACAATATAGAAAAAAGGTCCTCCTCTGCTTGTTTCTGCCTACGCCCCAATGGTGGGGCCTGGTGTCATCTAGCAGGCTCAATTATCCATACGTCTCTTTAACAATAGTTTGTTTGTAATACATTTCTGATCACCTCTTCCATTTCGCCCTCAGGGCTCGACATGAAGCTCCTAACCAGTGTGCTGATGTAGCATGCAACAGGGGTTTACAATGTATGTGTGTTCTCCTTAGGATCCCACTTGTGTGTCGTGTCCCTGTTGTTTGTAGTCAATGTATGGTAGCCATACCACGAGGCCTACAGAGACACACTCTTTTTGTATTCCTCACAGTGGCCCTTTCATGCAGTCAATGTTCCCCCCTGCGTTCTTCTATCATAAAATGCATTTTAAACGTAACACATCTTGAATACTTTTAAATTTCCACATAAAAATATAAAAAATAATATGGCATGCACATTATATATATAAGGTATACATATAGGATATATAAGGCATACATATACGACACATAAGGTATACATGTATATGTAAGATAATACTTGTTGACAGCGTGGTTCTGCGTTCTTTTCATGATGGATTCTGGAGAGGCTAGGTGCATCAAACAGTGGGTCCTATCGCGACACACGTTACTGCGTAGTTAGAGCAATCGCCCTGAGAGTAACAGGTTTGGTTTTTTTGCCACCGGTTCAAGCCCTGCCAGATGCGTCGTGTTCCCTCATTTCTAATGATAGTTTTTTGATGTTTGAAGTCTGTCGATATCTTAACAGTACCTAGGCTGTATATTTCTCTCATATTCATTTTGGCAGGGGGGCAGCATCTTGCGTTGTCGCAGCAGTGGATGCATGTTTCTTGATACTTTATTAAATTATCACTGAGTTCACTTCTCTAAAACCCACTGCCCAGAATCTTTTCACATATGTAAAAGTAACTGGGTTGTTGGAAATATTTGCAAGCCATTAAATGTCGTGATGTTCCAAGCCATAACATTTGGAGGCGGTGCTGCACTAACTCAATTTCCAAATTCGGACCTTCAAAATAGACAGCGGAGTCAATACTTTATTCGTGGGCTCACGTAGGATACCCAAAACAACCACCAAAATCCTTCCATGGATACCTAACCTCTCTGCTACCTAATTCTGCGTGTAAATCCTCTGTGCCCTCCCATTAATGTTCTCCCATGCATCTTCTCAAATACATGACAAGGGCAGGGCCCTCAGTTAACTCCAATCATTACCTGGAATTTAAAAAAAGTGATCGTTGCTGTTATTCAAATCAAGCTATTCAAACCACCTACATCCTCTCTAGGTTGAACTATCGGCGGGGTATGATACCTGGGCAAGGTGGCCCCCGGCCTGTTGGTCTGAGGGGGATCTGTCATTGGGCTGTGAGACAAGGGATGGACCATTTGGGGTTGGAGACAGACGTCTGGCAGGTAGGAGGATGAAAACAGAATGAATGTGAAGACACAATTCGTCAAGTGTAGTGCAGGGATAGAGACTGATGTTTGGCAGGGAGGGGATTAATACAAGTGGTTGGGCTGGAGGGGGATTAATAACTGAATGAAGGTTAATACACATGAATCAACTAATAGTGGGGGGGTCAGAGACAGGGATCTATTGTTGGGCTGTAAGACAAAAGAAGGGCCATTTGATGCTAATGCCAACCCTTCAGTTGCCCGTTGATCAATTGCTCTAAGAACAATAGGGGGTTAGAGACAGACGTCTGGCAGGGAGGAGGATGAGAACAGGATGAAGGTGAAACATATTTATAAAATAAAACTGGTGGTCAGAGAAGGGATCCGGCAGGGAGGGGCGTTAGGACAGGGAAAAGGTTTAATCAACTAACAGTAGGATTCAGAGACAGTGCTCTGGCATGGAGGCGGAAAACGGCATGAGGCAAAACCACATCGAAATGTTTAATAATAAATACAATAAATCCTCCCTTTGTCTAACTTCACAGGGCCTTGATCATGATCGCTTCCATTAGATAAATAAGGTGCGCCTATAAAGTGGAGGAAGACAGGTAGTCGATGTGCGCCCTTAATTGATATCCTCTTTGTCTGTAGTGGAAGAGATTTCACTTTTTCCTCCGTCTTCCAAGCTTGTTTGGCTATGGGTAGCTACCAGAGGTAATTGTTCCTTCCTTTAGCCTCTTTCTCCTGTTTGATAAATTTTTTTATAATCCAGAAAAACCTTGACCTTTGCCACCACGACACCAACATGTATTACAATTTAAGACCCTTCGCTTTGTCGTCCCTTTTTATTGTTGTGCTGGCAGTCCTTGTCGGGGGGGTTGGGGGGGATGTACGCACATGGTTGTAAGCGGCATGAGTACTTCAGACTAAGCTGAACAAATGTGTCAAAAAGTACATTTGGCTGTGACAGCCATGATGATCATGAGTTCAATATCTCTAGAATGCATTGGCGAAAGTTCTGTAGGAAGTGTTTGTAGGAACTTAAAGATTTATTTCATTTCTAGATATTATTACTACCATTATAGTCTTTATTATCTCTATTTATTCTGCCATTTGTAGTGTTACAACTCCCACTGTCTAGGGGTAGCGGGGGAAGTAAAAGGTGTTAAAAGTTGTCCGGGTTATGGGTGTAGGTGAAGAAAACAATTGGTGAGCGAAACAATGAAGGAAGGACAACAGCAACAGATAAGGTTGAACATAGGTTTAAAGGGGTGTTTGATCACAACACAAAAGTACAATATGACAAAAAACCAGCGGGCCTTGGGACTTGAGTGTTGCCCAAGAAAAGAACCAAACAAAACAAGGCTAACTAACAGCTAATCCAGCAGACCACACGTCTGCTAACATAACTAACCTAATCCAAAAGTACAGCGGGTAGCAACACTCCTAGCCTGGTGTTTCTAAACAAAGAAAAGCACTACGTGTTGTAAATGTATAGCGGCCTCTGTCTTACCTGTGCCAAGGCCGCAAGGTAGCCGCACAGAAAAAAAAAAAAACATGGGGGAAACAACAAAGGGGTTCACAATTGGTGTCAGCAGGAGGAAAAAGGGAAAACTAGGGGAATATCTATATATCTATAGATATAGATATATAGATATATCTATAGATATATATCTATATATCTATATATATCTCTTAGGTATGTATATAATCAAAGGCTCTAACAATGCCACAGCAAAACCAGTCCATGAACCACAATCAGGGCAAATAGGAGAGAGAGAGAGAAACAAGTCAAACTGGCTTTTATGTGTGTGGCAGGCCTCCCCTGGCTGGAAACTAATGAGGTGATTGGTAGAAGCTGATTGGTAGAGGCGGGGTGATTGTGGGATTCTTAATGACTGGCACCTGCACATAACAGAGGGAAATAAGGCAGCAACAAACAAACAGTGGCCGTAACATGTAGTCTATGGCAGCTTTTAGTAAAAGGGTCAGAAAGTAGACACATTAATCTGATGAAAGTATGATTGTTCTGTTCACAAAGATTAATGTCCAATCTTTCAGCATCCTGGTGTTAAACTTAAACTGTTTAAGAACCATAGAATATTATAGTAACTTTGGCTAGACCTGTCATGATAAGCAATAAATCAATTAATCGCATGATACATTTTATTGAGTTTGATCATTTTGCCAGCTGCGATAATTTCTATTTGCATACTATTTCTTTTCTAATTTCTCTATCAAAGAGATTGGATGACAAGAGTTTTCATTCCGGAGCATCGGTTTCGACAGACCCCTCTAGCTTCCTTAGCGTAATGACGAGTTAACCCTTGAGTCGTGTCAGTCACTTATCAGCCGAATGGTCTCTGTGTGGGGAGGCGGACCCATGGCGTAACACAGTCAGCTCGTCTATGCCCGTCTTCTGCGAGTCTTCCTAATAGACATTCTCTCTCAGTGCAGCATGAGAGCCCCCGTGAGGAGTGTTAGGTCGACAAAGAACAAACAGGACAGTGCAAACGGTGTGCACACAGTGTAGTTAGCTTCATGTAGTTTTTATTTCAATTTTATTTATTGTTTTTGGTTGTTTTGTTTATTTATTTGGGATATTTAAAATGTCTTCCAGTTCCAGTGTTAAATATTCGTTAGAAATACGTTTATTGATCTTTGTAAGGTTGTACTTGCATTAGTATGCCATTATCATTATATCAGTTGAAAATGGTCTCAAAGCGGCAATATTATCGCTTAGCGCAATCATTTCTGGGACAATTTAGATCATATAGAGGTTCATATATGTCAAGTTTCATTAATATGTGGCCTGTGAAAATCTATTGATTTTGACATTTTTCAAAATGGCAGACAAATTCTGATGTGAAAAATAGTTTTGGAGCTATTTGGGGAGGTCTGGCAATATCACCAAACCAAACCATTGAAAAATAGGTTTGCAATCCACTTATGTGAAGAGATAGGAGTTAAAACACATTTTCGATAATTGTCACCGCCCCCTAGATGCCAAAGGTCACCAAATGTTTTGGGTGTCCCCAGTAGGGCTGTTACTATACACCAATTAACGATTTGGTTTGTATCATGATTTTTGACCCACGGTTCAATACATCCCACCATTTTTTTACATTGAAAAAACATTTTATTTAAACAACATTTACTTATGTAACACTTATGTAGGTAGGTGAAACTTAATTGTCCCCGTGGGGAAATTTGCCTTGGGCACAGTGCATTGTTGCTTTTATAACATATACATAACAATAAAAAACAGACAAACCAACATTTTGACATCGACAACATGGAGCTTGGTAGACTGTACATTAAATTGCCTTCAAAAGCTAAGTGGAGACTGGGACGAATGATCACTTAAGGCGATTGGATTTACATAATGGCATGCTGATTCTTCTACCTGGAAGGGTTTTGTATTCAGGGAAGAGTGGGCATTGGGAGTCAGAGATTATTGTCTTTGCCTTTTTCTTAACTGCCTGTTCATAAATGCTCTGTATAGGCTAGTACTTTCCTCCCCAGGATTTTCATTGTTGTGTGCATGCCAGCCAGTTAGCTTTTTAGCTTAACGGTTTGGTTGCCAAACCACAACGTGATCCCATATCTCATGATGGGGCCAAAGCGTGTCGCTCGTTAGGTGCGGCCCGATGCCCCTAAAAAATGTATCCACGGCCATCCTGGTTGATCCTGCCAGTAGCATATGCTTGTCTCAAAGTTTAAGCCATGCATGTGTAAGTCCACACGGCTGGAAAAGTGAAACTGCGAATGGCTCATTAAATCCATTTGCTAACCCTAACCCTAACCCTACAATGGCACGATAGAAAATAATCATGATGTGGCTGCTCACGCCATACAATTGTAATCTTCGCAAGAAATATAGCCTCTGTTGCAGTCTGTTGCACAGGTTGTCAATATGTATCTTCCAGTAGAGAAGATTATCAATATTAACCCCTAAATATTTATATCAGGACACCTGGGTGATTTCCTATTTTTTGATGACTTGATCACATACAAGTAGCGTATGTGTGTGCGTGAGAATGGCAGTGTGTGTGTGTGTGGCGACAGTGCTGCTTTCATGCCGCCCATGTGAACACGCGAAGATTTTGCCCTACCACTCAGCTTTCCCTGTGTTGAAACTTTCGGCGGCATCTGCCGCTTTTAAAAACGCCTGACCCTTTCACACCGCCGCGCGGAACACTCCGGCAGCAAGGCGGTTATCAGAGCGTTTGCCGTGCAGTGTTGTGAAAGAAGCTTTAAAAAAACGAGTGTCGCGATTTATGTTTCGATACAGTCCCCAGGATGATGTCATGACTCTGTATACAAAGTTTGGTTAAGATATGTTAAAGGGTTGAAGAGAAATGGGCTTACTTCCTGTTTGATTGGTGGTCACGGCCACAACATTTTTGAATTTGAAAAAGCTGTTGAATGCATTCCTGTGTCATGGTCTATAGATCATCTGGGCGACGTTTAGTGAATATTAGACCACAATTGTGACATGACGTGATATGCCACGTTTCCACCGGCGGGTGCGCGATGGCGATAGCCATGGCAGCTACGTAAGCAGCAGCCCGACACAGTGTAGCCTGCTAATAAATCCAAGGAAAAAGAAGAATGCGTGAACAAAGAACAACAATGTAAGATATCCAAGAAGGACGTCAAACTTTTGTGTGACATTTTCTTCAATAAGCTTTCACCGTTGTCCAGAAATACCTTGTGGGTACTGTGTTTGTTTGTTATTATCCCCCTGTCACACGGAAGTGACGATTCTGTCGACCAATTAACGGACTGTGTGTAGCTCGAACTTGTTGGCACCCTTTCAGACATCTCAGTGCACCAACTAAGAGTACTGAGAGATAAGTACTGACCCCGCCCACTTTTGGTGGTGGAAACGCAACTCACCGTTGTGTTTCAGGAGCATATGTTGCCATATAGTCAGGGTTCGAATTATCTTTTCATCTTTAAGAAAGTCATAAAAAAGTTGCTGCAACGCGCACATAGCCTTACCATGCGCAAATGCGCAACCTCTTCTTTAAGTTCTCCCTCAACATTTGCCGTGTTTCCCGTTTCTATCTTTTTTATACGTCGTTCGTTGGTACGGTTGGTCTGAAGCGCTCGTAGAATCTTCTTTGCTCTACCGTAGTGATGTTTCAGCTCCTGACGCTAGTCTTCACCACTATACAGTTACCTTCAGCAATCCCCCTTGCGCATGTTCATTCCAAGTTTGCATCCATAGCCAATTGAGGCCAAATTAAATTAATTTTATTGGTTTATTTGAAACAGGGACAAGGTTCATTAATTACGTGGAGTAGAAAGATGTCTTGTACCAGATTATAGCTAAAAGCTAATTTCCATCTGCAGTCCCTGTGCATGTTTGAATTAAGCATGTTTGAATTAAGGATGTTTGAATTAAGGATATTGTCTCGGCTGTTCTTTATTTTGGGCCAAGGGTACAGCCGGCAAGGTCAGCTCGACTCTCCAATAATTTCAAAAACTTCAAAAAAGTGTTTTATTTATTTTACAATTCAAAAATGAACAAAACTGTCTTCTAAATTACAGAAATAATACTGGGAAGCGAATAAACCATTTTAAGCAACAAGTGAACTTTATAAGCGATCAAAATATTTTTTTAAACCACCACCTTTTACCCTAGACATTTAGTTTCCACCTGACATATGCAACTGATGTAATTAAGGCAACCTGGTCTCACAGGAATATGTAAAATGAGTCAGTCTACGTCCCGTATAGTAGCGTATATTTTAATCTAACATCTTTAATGGTAAGAGACCGCACGGGATGGATAAGGATAATGGAGCGTTGGTTGTGCAACACCCTCTGGCCCCAACATAATTCGAACACGGCACATAGTACTTGTAGTTCTCTGGTAGATCAGTTTTGCTTGGCATATTTTACATTCCACCTTATTCTGTAAAATTTTTCCATACCTCGCTGCGCTTTGCTCTAACCGCCATCTCAAAACTTTTAAAATTGTGGCTCTGTGAACACGTCACTGCACGAGCGACACAGAAAATGTATGCATTTGCCTGGGAAAACTTTATTAGGTTAAACTTAATTTTGTCTGTGTTTAAATAAATAAATAAATTAATTTAAAAATATATGTATATATACGTAAGCTCGTGTTTGCCTGTTCACCAACCAAGTTCATTTGAAGCGTGGAGTACTTGAGTAATCGGTTACTCAAGCCCATCCCTAAACACTACACATGTTTGTGATATTCTTTGTCTGTATAGTAAATGAGCTAGTCACTTGATTAACATGAACTCAACATTGGATCGGTGCATCCCTAGACCAGAGGGTAGGGCAGTGATGAGAGGTTGACGTTAGAGTCATTATTTTAAGAGCATCCCATAACACTCAACTAAACAAATGAAGGCTTGTTCTCTAGCTAGGGATTGTCAAGTGTGTACGTGTGCGCAATACACCTAGAGGGATGTGTGCGAAGGCTGTGTGCGAAGGCTGTGTGTGCGTGTGTGTGAACCAACACACAACGCACTCCCCCCTAACACTGGCCCTCCGCATTATGTAACTGCTTCATGTGTATGCTGTGGCCTGCATGTGTGCTTTCGTTAATATGATCTGTGCTCCGCTGCCCAGTCTTGTGACAGTAGCCAATGGCAGCGGGCCGTTCTACAGAGTCATCTAGGATTCTAGGTCACGGAGACAAGCTTTTTGCTATTTCTTACGACCTCTCCCCTAATCATTTGTTGAAATTTAGATATTGGATGCTGACCTATATTTTGGCCAAGTTGCTCTCTAATGGTGTAGCTTCTACACCATTACAACTTTTTGGCCATCTTTATGTGCAATTCATCTGTGCAACCCTGGTATTATCACAAGAACAAATCCATGTGACGACCAGAAGAAATTTAAGGGAGCCATAGAATATGGTAAATTTGATCTATTGGTTTGTGGTGATTGGTTATAAATAAAATTGGTTATAAATAATTATGTGCACTGCCTCTCTTAAACCGCTCCGGTTTTTATTTGAAAGGTATTGTGGCTTCAGAAAGAAATCCAAATACTGGAAATGCATATCTTGAATATCATATATTGGAATCTTGCCGGTGTGTAAAGCCTTTATGTTTAAACTGCATTAGTATGACTTTGGGCCTTCTTACTGTTTGTACGAATTTAAGTGGTTGTATGGACCTTACAATTAACCTACAAGTACGTAATGTGGCTTAAAGGACCCATGGCATGAAATTTATACTTAATGAGGTTTTCTAACATTAATATGAGTTCCTCTAGCCTGCCTATGGTCCCCCAGTAGCTAAAAATTGCGTTAGGTGTAAAATGAGCAGTAGATATCTTGCTCCGCCTTTTGAAAAAAGGAAAGCTCAAACTCGTAGATTTGGGGTTACCTCCCCTTTCTCTGTTTTGCCCGTCCAGAGAATTTGGCCCGCTAATGAGACAATGAGCTTGGACCGTGCGAGCGCCACCTGTGCGAGCGCTACCACCACTCTGTTGTTATTTGGATAACTGTTCTGCTGTTGGAGTTATGGCGCATAACACGCAACACAATAACGCAAGCTTCCATAAAGCTCCCATTTCGTGAGAAGACTAGACTGCGTCGGGATCTCTGAGGTATCTGGTATTTCCACAATGAGACTAGCGCATGGTACCGTGGCCGCAAGCTGCTCAGGACAACACCCCCACCAAACACCCTGACTCTGTGTGTTCACACCAAAAGACACATTTCTCGCCTGGTCACGCTGTCGCCTAAGTTTTGTCGCGCGACAAATCATAATTTGTCGCTGTGCAGTTATGTATGTCAGGCGTATTTTGTCAGGCAACATCTTTTGCCTGCCAACGGTGGTTTATGCCAACTCATTCTCATCAACCATGGCCAAATAACCACTATTGCGTGTCTTTACCTGTTGTGGAAGAGGGAGAGACGTCGGAATGCCCGTCGTTTATCTGTTTATAATATCATCCGGAGGCACACACAGCTTTGTGCTGTGATATTATATATATACCGTAAACATTATATTATATAGAAATTTTTATATTATATATATAATATCATATAATATTATGTATAGAGCTCCGGGAGTCACAAACAGCAACAATCACTTTCTCCAAGCTGCGGTTCACTGTTGAGTGATTCAGATTCAGATTTTATTTGTCACATACACAATACAATGCAGTGAAATGTTCACAGTCGGCTCCATGCTAAGTAGATACATAACAAACATAACAAAACAGTAAATATATTCAAGATGTCAGGGGGTTATTGCACATAGGAATAAAGGGGGTTACTTAAATAAGTATATAAGTGCAGTCTTCTTTTTGGCATCAGTGCCATTAAGATACCTGACAGCTTGGGGGTAGAAACTCTTCCTGAGTCCCTCAGTCTGCTGCAAGTGAGCGGTATCTGTTCCCTGAGCGGAGCAGAGAATAGTCCGTAGCCTGGATGGCTGGGGTCTTTCAGCATGCTGGTGGTCCTGCCCTTGCACCGCTTGATATAAATGTCTCCTAGATTATGGAGTTGCCCCCCTATCGTACGCTCAGCTGAACGCACCACTCTCTGCAGAGCCTTACAGTCCTGCATGGTGGTGTTCCTATACCAAGCGGTGATATTCCCAGTCAGCATGCTCTTAATGGTGCAGATGTAAAAGCTCTGCAGGACTGGTTTGGATGCCCTGAATTTCTTCAGCCTCCTGAGATGGAACAGTCTCTGACTGGCTTTCTTTACCATGGTGCCTAAGTGGGTAGACCACGTCAGATCATCTGTGATCTGGACATCGAGGTACTTAAATGTATCCACCCTCTCCACAGGGGTCCCATTTATGGATAAAGGAGTGTAGTCCCGCACCTGCATCCTCCCAAAGTCCACCAGCATATCCTTAGTCTTGCTTGCGTTGAGGTGGAGATTGTTTTTCTGACACCATTGTGTCAGGCACCTCACCTCCTCTAGGTAGGCCGTCTCATTGTTGTTGTGGATTAGGCCTACCACTACGGTGTCGTCAGCAAACTTAATGATGGTATTGGAGTCCGCGGTGGCTGCACAATCGGGTGTGTACAAGGAGTACAGCAGAGGGGACAGAACACAGCCCTGGGGGGGGCCCTGTGTTGAGGGTGAGGGAGGATGAGGTGTGCCGGCCTGCTTTCACCACCTGAGGTCTCTCTGTTAGAAAGTCCAGGATCCACCTGCAGAGGGTGTTGTTTAGCACCAGGCTCCTGAGCTTAAAAGCTGAACTATAGTCAACAAATAGTGGTCTTCCATAGTTCAACACTTTCCCCTTACTCTTGTCCAGGTGTGATAGGACACTGTGTAGTATGTGAGCAATGGCATCCTCAGTCGATCTGTTGGGCCGGTACGCAAATTGTAGAGGGTCCAGGGTGTTGGGCAGTTAGAAGCAGATGTGGGCCTTGACCAGCTTCTCGAAACACTTCATCACCACAGAGGTAAGTGCAACTGGGCGATAGTCGTTATGACATGTGGGGATGATGGACTGTGCCAGGGACAGGTTGAATATAGCCGTGAACACTGGTGCCAATTGATCGGCGCAGACCTTCATGAACCCGCCCCGCTATCTCATCTGGTCCTGCAGCCTTCCTGGCGTTCACCAGCTTAAATGTCCTCCTGACATCGTGTTCAGAGAGAACGAGTGGTCCTCCGCTCCCTCCTACTCCGCCACTCTCAATCCCTTGGCAGGTGTCAAAGTGTGCAAAAAGTGTTGAGGTTATCCACCAACTCCTTACTTGCACCTCCCGAGGAGGGGGGCGGGGGTTTGTAGTCCTTCATGATTTTTAGCCCCTGCCATACGCTCCTGAGGTCTCCTTGCTGGAATTTGGACTCACATCTTCTCCCCATATTCCCTCTTGGCATCCTTCACTACCTTTCTAACAGTGTATGCTGCTGCTTTGTAATCATCCATATTGCCGGTCTCCAATCCTGATTTATATGCAGCTGTGCGTTGTTTCAGGGCATTCCGGGTGTTTTTATTTATCCATGGTTTCTGGTTTTCAGATATTTTAACAGTCACTTTGGACACCTGCATGTCTGTGGTTGTGGAGATAATATCAACGACATTCTCAGTGAGCACATTAATGTCAGTGTTAATATCTGCAGTGCAGTTCTTGAACGTACTTTCGTGTTTAGTGTTTTGTGGAGTGCTACTCACATGCTGTCCTCTGATTGGTCCGTCCACCGACACACCTGTCATCGGGGTTCCCTTCGTAGTTTGTTGACATACGATGGCCTGAGGAAGATAGCAGCATGGTCCATTGACCCTCTTGTAGCACAGTCAATGTTGATAGAGTTTTGGCATCACTTTCTTCAGATTTGCCTTGTTGAAATCGCCAGCAACCGCTAGCGCGGCCATTGGAACGCTAGCTGTTCAGTGCATCGTGAAGCACTGTGAGAGCTGTTTTTGTACATGCCTGGGGAGGAGTGTACACTGCTACGATTACCACAGATGTAAATTTGCATGGAAGATAGTGAGGCCGGCATTTTATTGCCAGGAATTCCACCTCAGGGGAGCAAAAGCGCTGCAGCACGGTGATGTTTCCGCTGTGACACCAGCCTTCATTTACCATGACGGCTACGCCACCTCCGAACTCCTTCTTGGACTCCTCAAAAGTTCTGTCAATAAATGGAGAGAGTCTCCGTCGGTTTTATGGAAGGGTCTGCTTTGGACGGATTAAGCCAGGTTTCAGTGAACAGGAAGAGGTTACAGTTCCTTATGTCGCGTTCACATGCGCAACGCAAACAGAGATCATCCACTTTCTCATCGTTCAAGGACTGGACATTAGCAACCAGGATACTTGGCAAGAGTGGCTTGTGCACATGGGCCCTCAGGGCATGCTTCACCCCGGCTGGTTGAACGCTGATTGGCTGTTTTACGTTACTTCACCCAGGGAGTGAATGCTGATCGGCTGTCTCGCGCGAATGCCGCGGCAAAGTTGAAATATTTCAACTTCAGTGAAATTTGTCGCGCTGCAAATCCTTGTGAACGTGCTCGCCCGTTTCAGGCAAAAATGTTGCACCAATCTAATCTTGCCGCAGATTATTCTCGCGACAAATTTCACCCGATTTGCATCTCTATTTTGACTTTGTATGGAACTGTGTCGCGTTGTCGCGTTTGGTGTGAACACACAGTAAAAACGGCACGTTTGTCGAGAGCTCATCGTGGGACTGGCTCGTAGTGGCTGTAATTCTGCACCAAGGCTGAATTTCTTGAACGTCTTCAAATACTGTATTAGGGGCCCACTAACGCCTATATATAGGCATCCATAAAGTAGCATGCCATGGGATCTTTAACAAGTGTCGTATGAAGATTGGTTATTTATTTAGTTCAGATGTGTTATTTGTATTTCACCCGTGGAATTCCTCTTGACATCTACAAGGTTGTGACAGAGCATATGAGAATATGTTATGATACCTTCTATTCATGGGGAAATGGCCTGTAGAGGGAAGCCAATTACAGCATCACTCACTTTCATCTTTTGTCTTTATAAGTGTGTTTTAAAAAACAAAACATAAACAATGTTTCCCCTGAAACATTTGGACCATTTTCCGTTTGTCAGTGGTCCTATTTGGACTCATTGAGGAAACAAAACGAGGACTAAAGATGTCAAGGGTCCAACCTTTCGGCCCTTTTTCTCTCTTGTTGATTTTTCTGCTAAATGAGTAATTCACACACCTCCCTTATTCTCCACCCTCTCCATCATACACAGTGCAAGACTCTGCCCCTGCTCCCTGCGCCCTGCTCCCTGCCGTGACCCACTGCCGAGGGGATGGCAGCAGCGCACCCTATCCAGGTCAGCCACAGGCACCACCAGCACCTCCATCTTCAGCACACCCGCCAAGAGATGTCCCCCCATGCTTCCGCCAACAGGAGCACAAGCAACTGCTGAAGAGGGACCCCCTGCCTCCCGGGCTTTTGACCCTTCCCCCACAAAACCCTGCAGCATCCGAGTCCCACCTGGCAGCGTCGCTGTCGTCTGCAACAACTACAGAGGCGTCAGCAGCAGAAGAACAAGCATCTTCCTCCTCATCCTCACCAGCAAGCTCAGGTCAGCCCCATGATGTTCTGGTGGTACGTGTTGTTCCACCCCATTACAACAACTTTTGGGTGATGGGGAGGTGTGCTGGGAAGAGAGCTTTATTTTCGTAGGAGGCAGTTGCATAAAAAGTATTTGTGGCTATTTTAACAGTAAGAAACGTGAAGCGCATGTGGCTTTGTGGATGGATCTCTGGCACTGTTGCTATTTTAGCGGTGGATAAATGACCCAACACAAATCTAAAATGGGTTGATCTGAAACCTGTAGGTGTGTTTAGGCCATAAGAAAGGCTGGCAGAATCCCGTTGACTTGTGCTAGTCTAGCACCAGTGATTTCTGCAACTAGAAGGACTGAATGAAACATGTTGAAAACAGTCTCCAATGATAAATAACACACTGGCTCACTTGGAAATGAGGTCCGATGTCCAAAATTCTGAACAACCCCTTTAAGAGCCAGTGCATTGGAAATTGACGAGTCTTCATGTCAATTTCCGCAGAGAGAACTTAACACATATGTGATATGCTGATGCAAGCCGCAACTGTGGGTCTATTTAATGATATGTGGCAATGCATTAACAAACATTGTTTGTTACCAGTATTGTATACATTATTGACTTGTGTTCATAATATGCATATGTCCACCCCTCGTTAATATACATCGCCCTGGACTGTATTGTTTGTTACGTTCTTAGTTTGCGTGTGTTTAAACAGATGGGTGCGCACATACGCGCGGCAAGCATCACCCGCATTCATTCTTTTAAACACTCACTCGCGGTAAAACTATGTTTTCTCACAATCTAATACTCATCAATCTTAAGTTATGGGCTTGCACACGATGTCTGTGTCAAGAAAATATGTGTTTGCTGTACGGTGTTTGCAGATGCATTGATTTAAAAGTATAACTTCTTACTGCTGTATAAGCTGTTCTTTCCCAAATCATTTAACCAACCATTTACACTCAAACAAGATTTTGTTTTGGAAGGCTGGGATATACTTTGCTTGAGTTATTTATTGTTGTTATTATTATTTTAATGGATGGCATAGCCTACTACAGTGTTTATTCAAGCAGCCCCTATGGAAAAAAATGTTTCCACAATGCTCGTGCTATTTTTACACAGTTTCACACATATGAACAATCATAATATTTCAATTAGGCTAATCGTTGGCATGTTTGTGCTGTGTATAGCCTATGTGTGTAAGCTTATGTTGCAGTTCCGACCTGCATTGGCACTCATAGCAACACCAACTGCACTATCCGCTGGTGCATTTAGACCAGGTGTTTTTCGGTGAGTGGCGTAATTTTTAGATCAGTAAATAGCAGTATCAAGTATCATTAGCGCCGGAACACGCCTCTGCTTTTCTCCCACACTCCTCTCCGGGTGTAGTGGCACGAGTTTGCTGCAGGGGAAAATCTGCTTTTGCAAATTAGCAACGATACATGCGTCGGTGTTGAAAGTCAATTGCGCTGGGTGCAAGTTAGGGCCCTTAGTGTCTTAACTGCAAGAGTTTACTCATGGCAGATTTTAGAGCAATATGAATCACCGAGCAGGTGTTCAATGCTTCCATGTTGGCTCCTGAGTGTGTGTGGTGATGGCTGGTTCAATCTCTGTGCATTAATGTTCAATGGTATGAAGACTCACTCAGCCCCCGAGTCTAATCATTCTGACTCGGGCAAGGTGAGGCTGATTAACCCAGCCATCAACTACACACATTCAACAACGCTTCTTTCACATAGGTTACTAACCCTGACACAAAAGGTGTCAAGTTAAGGTTCCGAACTTAACCTTTGGTTCTATGAAACCCGGATGAGTATTCAAGTCTCAATGAATGCACATGAACTTCAGTTTTACTGTGAATGATGTCAAAATCCCTTGGTCAATTATTAAAAATTATGAATCTCTTAAATCCATGACATTGTTCCTTGGGCACTTCTCCCACTGTTTGCTGTGATCCAAAGCTAAATGTTCCCAAATGGGGGTCCCTCTTGCATGCTGTTTCCCTTTCAGCTGGTTAAGTGTGCTCAGCGGTCATGCCTCTGCTCAGGTGGACGGTTCTTGTCTCATCTGCTTTTCTTCTCATGAGGGGGTAGATCCCTGTAGAGATCCTGGCACTCTGGCAGATGGTGAGCTTCAATCTGGTCCCTGCAGTACCTGCAGAGAGCTTAAACTAGTCCTCAATACATAACAGTTTGGGATCCAATTGGAGGTGGAATTTGTCTTTCTGTATTCATGTATTTGTATTCATGCTGCGTGCGTGCGTGCGTGCAGGCGTGCGTGCAGGTTCCTTCAGCTCCATCACCCATGTTGTTCTGCTTCAAGGAGAGCTTGGTGTGGAACACAGAGCTGCGTTTCAAGTCAGAGATGCTGTGCCATTTCTCCAATAATATCCTCATATTCCTTCTCCTTTACTCCAGAGGGCCAAGTCAATTAGGCCAACTGCCACTGTTTCCACTTTTCAATTTTTTATTGTTGGAAGGGGAACAAAGCCCAGAGCTATTTTGCAGCTCTGAGGGGAGGAGCTACATGGTGCTTGCTGTTTGGCTACATGTGTAATGCTCTCTTGGAAAAAATGGAGAGGGAATGAGAGAGGGACAGGGATGAAAAGAAGGCAGAGAGAGGGAAAGAGCAGGACAATGACGGGTATAGAGGTAGCGAGGAAGAAAGGAAGGCAGAAGGTGTAGGGGGGAGGTGGATGGATGGATGGAAGAAAGGGAGAGAGGGAGAGATGAAGGATGGCAGATATACAAAGAACAAGGAACGGAGAGACAGGAAGGTGATGGGAATGCAGAGAATAAGATCTGGAGGGAGTGAGCGTGGCAGAGGTCCAGGGATGTGGGCTGAAGTGACTCAAGGCTTACGGTAAAAAGCCTGTTCTCTACCCGCCTCTTTTTCACCAGTCTGCTACATGCTGATTGGCTGTCTGAGTCTCCTAAGGCCAGACCGCCTTCATACAGGCAAAACGGAGGGAAGGGAAGGTTATACAGTGTTTCCCCCACGTTCACACAGCAGCGGCGCGCCGCCGCTGCTGAATTTTCTCCGCCGCTGCAATAAAAATCCTTAAAAAAAAAAAAAAAACGTAGCTCCTTTTAGAAAATGTACAGCGCGTAACGTCAATTGCGCAGCACGCGGCACATCGTCACGTAACCAACATCAAACAAGAAAAATACACAGCGAGTGTGGCAGTTGTTGGCAGTAGGCTACCCTACACGGTTGCAAAGTTACATTGATTCTAGCAGTAGCGAGTGAAGCGGAAGATCGAAGAAAGAAGGAATCTGTAAATAAATTGTGCAAATTATATTTGCGTTGTGGCATTTTTTGTTAAATATTACTATACAAAAATATAAAA
>JAOPUD010027958.1:0-12534 GCA_027122715.1 Trisopterus minutus
GTGTGTGTGTGTGTGTGTGTGTGTGTGTGTGTGTGTGTGTGTGTGTGTGTGTGTGTGTGTGTGTGTGCGTATGTGTGTGTGTATTCGTTGTGAAGGTATTTAGATCTGGTGAAAACTTTCTGAGGTTTGTCTGGTATACTATTTCCTTCAATGTTCAGGAAAGGGTCAATCACCCCCCTGACTTCCACACAACCAAATCCATCCCACACACACAAACATAAAAGGTCACAATGAGTAGCACACAGAGAGGGGGAGAGAGAGGCTGTTGTTTTGTGTGGTATGTCCACACACACACTTGAAGAGCCAGAGAGGGGAGGTGAAAGAGAGAGCTCGCTCCTCAAAGCTCAGTGAAGCGTTGATGTAGGTCTGACAAAGACAAAAGAAGGGGACAGGCGTACAGACAGACAGACCCAGGGACGGGCAGCGGGGCGGGTGTGGGCTGACAAGCAGACAAACAGAGACAGATAAAAAGAGAAATGTTGAAATAGAGGTCAGGGGAAAACAGAAAGTGTGAGCTGCAGATAGACAGACCCAGATAGGGCAGAGTAGGAGCCAGAGTGTGATAAGTGACTGCTCTGTATCACCGGCTCCCTACTCGGTGGAGATATAGTGCATCGTTACAGCAGCCCACTAAGAGGACTGCCTCATCCCACAGATAAAACAAACCCTTTGTGATGTTTATGCTGCCTTTTAAGTCTTCCTGAATAGATAGCTATGATAAATACTAACCATAAGACTAAATATAGAAATATTTAAGGCAACATTGTGAGTAAACTAGATCATAGAACCATTTATGTGGATCTCTCTTTTTTGACTATATATATTCAGCCCTTTCTCAGAGGAGTGATACATTGTGAAATACTTCCTATTGGTGGAAATGCCTTTACTTCCTAAGATCATAGCTTTAAACAATAACCAAGTATTAAGAATGAAACTTATACATACAAACTCTTAACATGATTTACTGTTATATGCAAGGGTTGTTAAGACTGTTAGAAATTAACTGTTTTCTGATTTACTTGAACGATGTACTTTTGTCTTTCAAATAATGTTGTGTCATAAAATATAGACCTGGCTGATAATCTCTGAAGTGTACAACCATTAACATAATGTTTCTCTTATTTTTTTCATCTCAGCTGTTCAGTGCTAGTGTATGTAACTGATGATGATCTTTCAAGTAAAACATTTTTGTGATGATAGAACATGCTGCAGTAGCTAACTAAACGTCATTTAAATTCACTAACTGAAGATTACAAAAATAATTCACATCCATGGCTAGACATGGTCACCCAACAATCATCATGAACCCTCTACAAACCCTTCAGCATATTGTGCATATACGCATTACAGCATATAAGTGCTGTAATGCAAATCCATAGGACGTTACGCCCCTAGTTGTGCTCTGAAACGCCCAGTGTCAGGCTCCTCTTGGCTGATTGGCATGAAAAGTGAATTACACTGTGAGACACACAGACACACAAGTCCGACACACTGACAGACACACAGACAGGGTGAAAAAGATAATCAAACTTAATCAAACTGCCCAAATCATTCTGTGCAGCCGTGAGAACAGCCCATTTAGCAGTATATCAAAAAGTAAAATGTAGTAAAATGTAAATGTAGATTGAACTGGATAAGGTACATACAGTAGATGTTCTATCAGCGATGTGAGTGTCTGTGAGAACTCATTGGTTATAATGTTGCCCCTATATGTGAACTGTGGCCCTGAACTAAATTCAGAAGTGATAGGTCCTCTAAAATCAATGTGGGTTTAGTTCAACAATACGATGGAAGCACTGTAAACGGTTGCCATCCCCAATTGTATACTCGGTCACAGATTTTACTGAAAGCACCTAGTTTGCACTTAAACATACATTGTTTTTGCAGAACAGTTCCACAGTTTTGTGGCTTCTCATTAATGGGTATTAATTTAACACCAGTGGAGGCTTCCCCAGTGAGGAGGGGGAGGAAGTCCCTCCTTATCATTGTTGAGAATAAAAAAGTGTAGATTGCCCAGACTACTGTAATGAATTAATGCCCTTAAATATGACTACTTGAATGCCTTTGTATATGTAATGTTGGTTTCCCTGGGTAAAGGGACATTGGCACCCCCTATCGCCTATTGAATATTGCTGAGGGAGGACGTTCCTCCCTCAGCCTCCAGTGACTCCCATTCATCTCTCGGGCACTACTGGCGGCCGGTGGATAACATGTGGGTCATTGGGAGAGGAGAGAAAAGTCCTCCTCTGAGGGGGTGGGACTAGCTAAGGGATCTGAATCTCGTCTATTGACGAACAGGCTGGAGCAGAGCCGTTGAGACAGGAGAGTTGACCCTCTTTGATCTCGGCGGCGGGGTGGTCACGTGGTTCATGTAAGCCTGTATAGTTCCAAACACGCCGCGCTGTCATGTTCTTTCTATGGGACTGACAGCGATTGGTATTGAATGATAATTATAAATGAAAAAACACATACCCAAGTACTTGTCTGACTGTTATTTGTATTTGTAATGTTATCTGTAAATGTATTACTCACATAGTTATGTTTTGGCACGAAAGCTTCACGCTGGTGTTAGCATGGGTAGCAATAGGCTACTGGCTTAAGTAGCGATTGGGAGTGTGTGAACAGATTCAACAATGGAATATATATTTGGTCTCTCCATTCCTGGTCCACCGTCCGCAGCCACTTATTTCAACAGCCACAGCCAGCAGTCACCACCAGCAGCCACAACTACCAGCAGCCACCACCAGCCAGCACCAGCACCACCACCAGCAGCAGCCAGCACCACCACCAGCAGCAGCACCAGCAGCCAGCACCACCACCAGCAGCACCACCACCAGCACCAGCCACCACCACCAGCAGCCAACACCACCACCAGCAGCCAGCACCACCACCAGCAGCAGCAGCACCACCAGCCAGCACCACAACCACCACCACCAGCAGCCAGCATCAGCACCATCAGCACCAGCAGCCAGCACCAGCACCACCACTACCACCAGCACCACCACTACCACCACCACCAGCTATCGCCAGCACCAGCCGCCACCATCACCACCAGCCCCCAACAGCACCAGCCGCCACCACCACCACCACCAGCCACCAACAGCATCAGCCAACACCAACAACACCAGCCGCCACCACCACCACCAGCCGCCACCACCACCACCACCCATACCACCACCAGCACCAGCACCACCAGCAGCACCACCACCACTACCAGCCAACACCACCACCAGCCAACACCACCACCAGCACCACCCGCCAACACCATAGCACCAGCAGTCACACTAATGTCTGTGTATAAGACATTTTAAATCTCATTATGGCTTAATATTTTTCATGTGAAATAATTTGTATGTGTAATTGAACAGCCTTTTCAAGGGTATAATTAAACAAGCGCAACCTTATTTCTACTAGCTAAAGCATCAGACACACAGTACTCAACTGACTAGCTATTCAGGTTCAGCAGATAAAACCTGTCTTTAAATCAACCTTAATGATCCTTGTAATCCAACATCAATAACTAACTAAATCAAAGATGTCAGAGATTCACTACTGAACTTCATAATTGTTGGTATAGCAATACCTTAATAGATGGCGAAAACGATAAGCTAAAAATATGTATAATTACGCTGTGCTCATATCATATCAGTATATGCATCATAAAGGCCCTCTGATATAATAGTGAGTTGATATTTATAGCTATTTAATAAATTTACCCCTGGAGATACCTTCACAGATGGCGAAAACGAGCTAACAAACTAGCAGGCAATCGGTCATCTACCAAGATAAAAATGAACATAATTACGCTGTGCTCATACACATCAGTATAAGCATCATGAAGGGGCTCTGATATAATATAGGTAGAGGAGGTAGCTGTTTAATCCACTTACCTCTGAACTTACTCAACGGCCAGAAATGGAAATTAATGTCCATGATGAAGTCCAACGCCGTGGAATGGATGTTATGCGAGGTGCCATACCCCGGAAGTAGGCGGCAAAAAGCCCCTACGGAGACCAACGGAGGCCAGTGGAAGTGTGCCACTCTGTTCATTTCTGCCACTCTGGGCTGGAGCCCTGGCTGTGCTATGAACCAATAAGAAGTAGTCCAAGGAGGCCTGCCCTCTTGTAGCGTAGTGTCGTACTTCTATCACCGTCAGGATCTCCACCCAGAGGAGACACCACTATAGATCCTCAGCTCAGCGCAGCAACCTGGACAATCTGTGCCGCCCACCGCCCTCTACCTACACCAACCTCAAAGTGATGGGAGGACTCTGGAACTGCCAATCAGCGGTCAAGAAGACTCCATTTCGGCCTCTGCATCACTCATGACCCTCCACTTCCTGGCCCTTACAGAGATTTGGATCACTCCAGAGAACTCTGCTACTCCTGCGGCCCTCTCCACCGCCTTCTCCTTCTCACACACCCCAAGACCATTGGGGCGAGGTGGAGGGACTGGACTCCTCAACTCGCAGAAGTGGTCCTACCAGGTTCTCCCACTAGAACACTTGGCCCGATCTGCATTTGAACTCCACGCTGTCACTGTCACCCTGCCTATCAAGCTCTTCATTGTATTGATCTACCGCCCTCCAGGTCCCCTTTGCAACTTCTATGACGAGATGGATACCCTCCTTAGCTGCTTTCCAGAAGATGGCACACCACTCGTTATCCTTGGCGACTTCAACATCCTGCCAGAGAAGTTACACTCACCTGAACTAACCAACTTTTCACCCCTTTTGACTTAACACTCTCCCCTTCTCCCCCCACACACAAGGCTGGTAACCAACTTGACCTGATATTCACAAGGTCCTCCGGTACCTCAGCTCTCTCTGTCACCCCGCTCTCCATATCTGACCATCACTTTGTTGCTTTTTCTCTCCTCTTAAGTCCTCTCCCTCCCTCCTCTCTACCGCTCACATTGTCACCAGCCTCCGTAACCTTAAATCTCTCTCTCCTTCTATGCTTGCCTCAACTTTTCTGTTCTCACTACCTTCTGTTGAACAATTCTCCCAAATATCCACTGAGGAAGCATCAGACACTATGCTACCCTCCCTCTCCTTGGACTCTCTTTGTCCCTTCCACTCCAGACCTGCACGATCCTCACCCCCTCCACCTTGGCTGTCTGAATCTCTGCGGTCTTATAGAGCAAAGTTGCGGGCAGCTGAGAGGAAATGGAGAAGATCAGACTGTCCCAATGATCTATCTCACTATCTTCACCTTCTCTCAGATTTCACTTCCACTGTGTCAACGGCCAAATCTACTTTCTACTGGTCTGAAATCAACTCCTCTGCCTCCAACCCAAGGAAACTATTTTCCATGTTCTCTTCCCTCCTCACCCCTCCCTCCCATCCGCCTCCTTCCTCCCTCACTGCTGATGACTTTGTCACCTACTTTACCCAGAAGGTTAAGGTCATTAGCTCTCCCCTGCAGCCATCCTCCCTCCACCCATCCCCACCTCAGTTTTTACCCACTTCATCCCCCCCACTTCCAAAGAGGTCAATAGAATATTTAACTCTAACCATGCCACCACCTGCCCTCTAGACCCCATCCCTTCCTCTCTCCTCTAGGCCATCTCAGTCGAACTCCTGCCATTTCTCACTGCCCTCATCAATTCCTCCTTCACCTCAGGCATTGTTCCGGCGTCTTTCAAGCCTGCCAGAATAAAGCATTTCCTCAAAAAACCAACCCTTGACACCACCGAGATCCAGAACTACAGACTGGTATCTCTTCTTTCATTCTTCTCTAAAACACAAGAACGTGCCATCTCTAACCAAATGTCCTCCTATCTCTCACATGACAACTTGCTGGACCCTCACCAGTCAGGCTTCAAGAAGGCACACTCCACTGAGACAGCTCTCCTCGTGGTGACTGAGTCCCTCCGTGCTGCCAGAGCCTCGTCCCTCTAATCGGTTCTCATTCTACTCGACCTGTCCGCAGAATTTGACACAGTTAACCACAAGACCCTCCTTGCCACTCTCGCCGAACTTAAGCTGAATTGGCCCTATCCTGGTTCACATCTTACATGTCGAATCGCACCTATCACGTGACATGGAATGGCTCCTTGTCCAAACCTTGCACACTTGACACTGGTGTCCCTCAAGGCTCTGTACTGGGGCGCTTCTGTTCTCCCTCTATACCAGATCTCTAGGTGCTGTAATTACGTCACACGGTTTTTCCTATCACTGCTATGCTGACGACACCCAGCTATTCCTCTCTTTCCCCTCCTCTGGCAAAGCCCTGATTGCAACGTGCATATCTGAATGTCTGGCAGACGTCAGCCCTTGGATGTCTGCCCATCACCTGGGGCTTAACCTCAACAAGACTGAGCTCCTCCTAATACCGGGGAAAGATTGCCCACACTTGGACTTATTGGTCACTGTTGAGAACATCACTGTATCTCCGTTTCCAACTGCCAGAAACCTTGGAGTGGAACTAGACAACCAGTTATGTTGCACTGCCAACATCACTGCAGTGGCCTGATCCTGCAGATTTGCACTCTACAACATCCGCAGGATACGGCCCTTCCTCACAAGGGAAGCAGCTCAGCTTCTAGTCCAAGTGCTGGTCATCTCCTGCCTGGATTACTGCAACTCGCTCCTAGCTGGACTCCCTGTCTCTGCGATTAAACCTTTGCAGCATATCCAGAAAGCGGCAGCGCGCCTCGTGTTCAACCTACCTAAATTCTCCCATGTGACTCCCCTCTCCTGCCACCTCCACTGGCTCCCTGTAGTAGCCCGCATCAGATTCAAGACGATGGTACTGGCATACAAGGCGGTCGAGGGAACTGCCCCTGCCTACCTCCAAGCTTTGGCCAACCTCACACCCCAGCTCGATCTCTCCGCTCAATACCTCAGCTGGACGTCTGGTACCGCCATCACTAAGAGAAACTAAAGGTCGATCAGCTAAATCACAACTCTTCTCCATCTTGGGGCATCTTGGTGGAACAAGCTCCCTGCCGATGTCAGGACTGCAGAGTCGCTCACCAGCTTCCGCAAACGACTCAAAACTCACCTGTTCAGAGTTCACCTAGTCTCTACATAGCCATTCAGTCCCTTAATTATCTGTTGCACTATAGTTTATTGGCACTTAATGAATGCACTTAATGCACGTTGTATTCATTCATTGTACTTAATTGTGTAGCATGTACTTAATTGTGTTATGCATGCATGCTGTGTAGCATGTACTTAATTGTGTAGCATATGCAGTAGCTAGCTATCACGGCGGTATACAGGGAATGGGGTTAGCCTGGCGATTGTCAGTACTTGCACTTGGTTCTATGAACATCTTTACTGTACTGACAGCGATATATTGCGTCTGCTAAATGCCCTAAATGTAAATGTAATGTAATTGTAGTGGGTTAAGAGCCCAATTTGTTAGGGCACCAATTTGGGGCGGTCCTCGGTTCCTTTGCCTTGGTTTCGTGTGCTGGGGTGATCTGAAGCCCGCTGCCCATTGTGGAACTAGAGCGCAGAGCCGACAGTATTGCGCATTGAGTGGCAACTGAAGCGGCAGCAGCCTGTTAGTTCCAGTGGAAGCATGGCTTGCCTCGGAAAGAAGCACCCGACAGCAACCTTATTTTAATTTATCCTCCTCCCATCTATATCATGCCACTTGGTGCGCAATACTGTGGGCTCTGCACGTTCTCGTTATGCCACCACAGTGGCATATCAACCGTTTTACTACAGCCACTAGTGCGCCTGGTCACGAATGCACCCTAGTGATTGGTTGGTCGCGAACAACAAAGAGCCTCTTTTAAGTGAACGATGGGAGTTGGCTCCCAACCGCGAGCCATTTTTTTTATATATATATTCTGTCTTTTATATATAAAGTTTGCCTAGGCAGAATGATATGAAGATCTCCACTCTACGGGTGCTCCGTGCATGCTATGAGTGTGTGCAGTAGTAATGAGCAGATGACTCACTACAGGCCTCTTTCACATGTGTCCCTAAAATAACCCAAGAATCATGGATCTTTAGTGACCATCAACTCGAGTCAGTTGAGTCCTCCCAAATTTGGCAATATTAACAAAATAAATATTTTAATTGCGTCAAACACAAACCTCTGGACCTGTTTACATCCCAATTACAACATATACAGTAACTCTATATAGTCTGCCAAAAGTTCTATAACTTGTAGCAACAAGTTCATTTATATCACCAAACGTCAACTGAGGGGACTGAGTGAGCCACAGTCTGAGATCCCGGATCATAGGATCATTCCTGCAGCAGCAGCTCCAGGTAGGCGGGTACGAAGGGAATCATGAGTGAGGCACGCTCCCGGGTGAAACCGACAAAATATTTTATCAGATATGCCTTTCGTTTAGACGGTGGCAGCGTTTTCGGGGCTTAAAAACGCAAAAAAATGAACCCACCCTCCAGAGTGGAAATCTTAAAAACGCTTCACTGTTGCGTTTCCGTCTAAAGGGTTAACAACGCAAAAGTGTGAGTCTCTGAGCTGCTCACGCTGGCTCTTGTCACGTACGTGTGCTGTACAGCCAAACAACAAACATGATAGATAGATAGATATCATAGCTGCTCTGATATCTATCCAGGAGTCATTTCAGCAATTAAGCCCACACACAATCACAGATAACATAACAGAACAGAGAATGCGCTACTAAGGAGAAGTATAAGGAAGTTTCAACGCATGCGCGCGCTCTTGGTGTTGGTGTATGGCAATGCTTCACAGTGCCACCTAGCCACATGGCATGCATACTACATCAAATTTCACACACTTTTGCGCCACTGTGTGCATGCAGATTTCCACCCAAAGATGCTTGTCTAAACGCAACATAAAAGGTGGAAACGCAACGCCACTTCTGCGGTTTGTGTTCAGATCGTTGTCGTGTAAAACCAGCCTGAGACTGTGAGTTGGTGAGTCGTTGGTTTGACTGGCAAAATGCTTTTTAGAAGGCAACTACAAATGTTTAAAATCCATTCCTTAAATCCTCAAACAAATGTTATTTGGCCCTGTTTCCTCGCCAAGGATTATTACAGCATCTTGTGGCCTGCTTACTATTACTTGAGTGCCACTGGACATATCCACTGACGGACGCATGACTCTTGCATGGCTCCTGAGTGGTCCAGTAGGACTCACTCACAAGCAGTCACTCACTTAACGAGTAACTGGCCGGAGAAGGGTGAGGACATCAAGTGAATCAACAGAGGTTTTTTTTTATTAATGTCAGTGGTTGAAAACAGTGAACTAGGAACAAGTTTCTTTAGCGATCAGGTGAATTTGACACAAAGTGACTTAAGTGACTCGAGTGACTCGCACAAACCGTATCATATTAGTGAGTGACTTGTTGTGTTCTTTTTCAGAAAAGGCAGCCGAAACAGGATCGCTTTTAACTCACTTTATTTGATAAAGATTCTGGGTTATTATCTGTGAAGCAAAAGGAGAGGAACAGAGTTAGACTGGGTAGCCCCGCCCAGTCTGCCGGCGATTTGAGTTCGAACTGCACAAGGGTCTGGAGAAGCGCAATACATTTCTTTCTAGTTTTGATACGTTTTTGCGGGAGCCAATCACCAAGCTGACTTTTCCCTCTGGTGCGCTATTGGCTGGTTTAAGCGACGGCAAGCAGCCAATTGCGTACACAAGCTGTGTTCGAAATCGTTCCCTATCACGGATATAGTGCACTATACAGGGTGCTCGCCATTTTGTAGTGGTGTTCGAATTCTCAGTGGTTAATTTCATTCACTATATAGTGGACAATAAAATACCCAAATTTTGAGTTAACATATGATGTTCCCTACATTTTACTCCCGTATACCACAATGCAATGCGGGTGCATTTATATTCGAACACAGCTACAGTCAATATAACTTCGCCCGTTGATCACGGCTCTTATGCTGAAGAAAATTACAGCAGCTTCCCCAAACTAACATGCAATCCACGATTGAGTTTGTCTGGCAATAGCCAGGCTAGCACGGAGCAACTCCAAGCTGAATATCAAATCGATACAGTTCTCAGGAGTTTCTAATGTTTAAACGCTAAGTCTGTTAAATCATGGCCCTAAAAAGAATGGACACCGGATTGAAACATGGCGCCCATTCATTCCTATGGAAACTGCTCAGTGGTGCAGGGCAACATCAAGGACAGAATTGCTTCCACATCATGGGAGCCTAGCCACGCCCTTGACGTACCGAATGTAGAAATATTCTGGTTCTCTAGCATTGTTAGCTTTGTAACATCATAAGCGAAAGGTCTGACACAATCCTGTTCCCCACTTGTATTGGAGTGAACGAGGATATCTACTTCCGGGCCCATCTGCAATGACAGGCTTGGCCACTGAGCACGGGTGGATTGCGGAAGTAGGCACTGCTCCTGGGGGCCTGGGTTAAATAGGCAGGTAGGGGTGGGCGTCTTCTGTGACTTTAAAAGCTTGCCCTCTTCATCTATCATCATCATACCATTAAGCAAGCAGTGAGGGGCAGGGATGCGTGTTGCGCTCATATGCAATGAAAACAATTGGCTACAGCAATTTATTGATAGTACAAAATGTAATTTTTACTTTTGAATACTAATAGGATGTATTGAATAATTTAAGTGATATATAGGCCTACACACCATAAGTCAAAACCGGCTTCATTTATCAAAGGTATAAGTGGTAATATAACGAGCCGTTTGGGAGCCGAAAGAGCCAGCTCTTGTTGGTGAGCTGATCCAAATGATCCATGAAAAGAACCTAAATTCGCATCACATTCAGAGTGATCGATGACAATCGTGCATGTTGCAGAAAATGTGCAACAGTGCCCCCTGGGGTCACACTTTTCGGTGGGCAGAATTCAGTGTAATACCGGCTCGCTCTCCTTGCCTGACCACGATCTAGCATCGAGATCGATCGATTGCTCTTGGGTCCCCCGATGATTACGCTGAATTTCATATGTTGAATTTTGCAGCTGAATTTGGCATGTTAAATTTGGGGACGTTGAAAATATTTAAGTTGAAATTTATACGTAGAATTTTGCATCTGAATTTAGCATATATCATTTTTTAACGTTGAATCTTTAGTTAAATTCTGAAGAAAATGCATAAATATTCAGTGCTATAAATTCAATGGCAAAAAATCCAGATACCTATTCAATGCATAAATATTCAGTGCTTAAAATTCAATGGCTTTCTATTTTCAAAATCCAATGAGACAGATTTATTTCCATTCATTTTACCACCAGGTGTGAGTAAGTATAGTATAGTGTAATTAGAAGCTGTTTTTGAAAATCTGCCTCTTCTGACATCACAAGTGGGCGTGTCCACCTTGATGTGTGCTGGACAGATTAGTCTACAAGCCTAAACTAGCAAACCTTGCTCATCTACCCATTTACATCTAGGTGGACACGCCCACTTGTGATGTCAGAAGAGGCAGATCTTCAAAACAGATGTAACGGCTAATCACACCCACACGTGGTGGTATAATATGTCACCTTTAAACAAACTTACAGTGAACCTTATTTTTAGCTCCATGACATAACAGAGCAGGGACCCTCTACTCACGCTCCACTTGTGGGGGTCCCAGGCGTTGAACCAGCCGGTGAAGGTGGGGGGTTCGCAGCCCTGCTTGACGGAGATAAGGGGCGTGTCAAGTTCGCGTCCCGCCGGGTGGGTCCTCAGGTAATCCAGAGCGCTGCTGACGGCCTCCTGGGTCTCGTGCTGATTGGCCGAGGTGCCAATCCACAGGAAGATCTAGAGAGTGTGGAGCGGGGAGAGAGACAGAGACCACCAAAGAGAGGGAGAGCGAGAGAGAGAGAGAACCAGAGTGAGAGAACAAAGGTTTGGTTCATGCATAACACGATAACTACACTATTTTGGCATTTATTTAATAATAAATTGCATGTGAAGATGTGAAATCATTCTCAAACTTCAGACGCTGGCCTCCCTTTCCTTTCCACTGAAAAGCGAAGCAGACATGACCTCCAGGACAAAGGCTTCAGGCTGGGGGAGGAGCTCACCTCCTCCCAAGTGTCCAGCAGCATGATGTCCTCCTCGTCCAGGTCCGTCTGTGTGAAGTCGTATACCTCCTCCATCTTGAAGCGGCCCGTCTGATTGGAGCACTCAAACAGCCGGGGTGCATGGAGAGGCTCCTCCTTCTGCAGCCTGCAGATTGACCACAGCATCACGTCTTATGTGTGGTGAGGCACGTGTTCCGTGTCAGAATGAAGGTCACTCTCTCTCTCCTTCTGGAACTCGTCTGTATTTCCATCTTGTTGATACAGTTGTGACCTAACTTCAAGTTGCAGCATCAGGAAAAGGAAGATTTGGTTCTATGGGAGACATACACGTTTGTTCACCAATGTGATAGTATGGAAGAAAATACTCCTACATTTCATGGTAATATATGATTATTATTAGGTCTATGTACTTTGTCAATATAGTAATGGTGGAGAAAAGCAACTCTTTCCCCCTTGAACACCTATTAGGAACAACCCATATATATGTTACTAGGGCTACCCATGGAACGAATTTGCATAAAAGAAAACAAACCTCCTCGAGTGGTTATAAATGACTTTCACACTCATAAACTTTATTGAAATATAGACAT
>JAOPUD010027974.1:0-12496 GCA_027122715.1 Trisopterus minutus
ATATATATATATATGTATATAAATATATATAGATAGATAGATTTGTATTAATGTAGCCTATGTTTGATGTTTGTATGTATCTATATTTAATATTTGGTAACTTCAGGCGTATGTCGTGTAACCACACTGACGGGATGCCTCGTGGGGAATTCAACATTTACTTCGCCAGTAGACGCGGTGGCCTCGTCAGAGCTGAAGAGTGGGTCAACCATAATTATCATCTAAAACAATTAAAAATACGATGGCTCTTGATTTCTTCGTTGTTTGTTGCTCATCTCTCTCCACGTGTCTGCAGGGCGGTAGGGGTTGCTCTGCTCGTCATCATTATAGCAGCTCTCCTGATCGTGAGCTGCTGGTACTTTAGGAGACGAAAGGGCTATCAAGTCCTCAGAGTAAGATCACCATTTCAATTGTCCAATTGTCAAAATGTGTCAAATTAATAGGCTACAGAAATCACAGAAATTATACAAATTCAGGGTTAAGTGGGACACAGTGACGTGATTTATCAAAGGAAGACAATTAGGCCTATATTGTGAAAAGGCCTACATTTGGGAAATGTAGGAAGTGTTGAATCCACAATTATGATGGGCCTGTAGCCAAACAAGTTCTTTCTGCATCTGAATGAACATAGTCCTATTGCATTTCATCTCCTATACCATGTCTTTACCATGTCTTTGTAGACCTGTACTTCTGGACATGGACTGAACCAACAGCACCCATGATTATTTATTTTCTGTTTTCCCAGAACCCCAGGTCTGGATCCCCGGGGTACGCAGGAGGTCAATACAGCGACACCTCTGCGGATAACAAGATGGCCCTTGTTGAATGTGGCAGCATGGGTCTCGTGGTAAGATCCAACCTCTCCTGTATCACCTCTGTCTGAACCATACCGCTTGTGTTACTCACAACATATACCCCTCAATACATTGAACCATGGAAAATAATACTCAAAATAAACACGTCCAAACGAGAGATTTAAAGCACTTTGGAGATTATTTAGTCACCAGACCAGAGGCTTGAAAGATTAAAAAACGTGTCAGAAGGGAGGGAGGAAAGTAACGTGACAGCTTGATGACACCAAAGATGACGTCAAAAAAACAAAGGAACATCATTATTCCCATTGCAATCACAGTTTGTTTAACGGCGGGTTAAACAGTGCTGCTGAAGAACAAGTAGTTGTATTGTCTAATGGTTGGTATTGTCTCCCCATGTGTTCAGGTTCCCAATGCCCCTCCTGCCTACGAGAAGCTCACAGACGGTCCTCTGCCTCCCCCCTACTCTCCTTGATGGCCTCCAGCTTTTGAAAAACCGTTGTACATCTAACATGTTTCATGTTTCACGACCCGATCTCGTGTTAATACTGCTGCCTGGTTGATATGATCAAGGCTACTAATGATCCATGTTCTGTTTATACAAAATATGGATTATATGATCAAACGTCACAATAGGATCTACTGAAAAACCTTTTTCAAAGAACCAGCCTTAAAGTTTACATTATACCACCAGGTGTTGCCGTTTCAAGCCGTTTCAAAATTCTGCCTCTTTTGACAACACAAGTGGGTGTTGCTCAACCATAATGCATCTAGGTGGACACACGCACTTGAGCTGTCAGAAGAGGCAGATTTTCAAAACGGCTTGTAACGGCTATTCACACTCACACCTGGTGGTATAATGTCACCTTTAACTGAAGCAATCCACTGTACACCGGTAGGGGGACAATTGCATTGTTTATTTTGATGCAGAGATGTCCGCATGTATCAAATGAAAATGTACTTACTAAATATTTCTGAAAAATCTATATGGTAGAAATAAATAAATGCGGGTTCAAAACACTGTTTATATACTCCAACATGTCTTACAAAGTCGTTGATTAATTTGAGAATCCTAAAAAGCAAGATTTATTTTACAAAGTTCATTCTTTTGGAAAGAAAAATACAATTAAGACAATTTTAACTGACAGATACACTAGAAAATTGTGATACCAATCGATGTCAATGTCACGGTCAATAAATATCATGAAGGAGTTAAGTATCAAACACACATTTTTTTTCTTCTACTGTACCAGTCTACTGATCTATAGCATTTGTGTTTACTGGCCGTGAAATAACTCAATCTAGCAATGAACTGATCTGATGAGTCACCTATCAATCTATAACGCAAATGCATTTCTGTAGAAACTTCAGGAACCCTAGAGGCTATGTTATCAGCCCTCCCAGTGAGCATTGTTTAATAGTAGTGTCACAATCAGTCCTGCCATCAGTTGGCAAAAGGTCTGAATTCATGGTTGGCAGTAGTTGTAGATGTTGTAGCTGCAAACGTTATGTTCGGGAAGCGGTCAGTGCCAAGTGTTAAGCGGTGCAAGGCAGGATTACCAGGCTCGCCAGGGGGTTTTGTGCATGCGAGCAGGTGGGCTTGGTCCGCTGGCTTCTCGAATATGCGAGTCAAAATGGCATCGTCCCTGTTTTGTGTTTGAAGAAAGGGCTTTCCTTGTGCTTGAGCTGCCATAATGACAACGACGGACTACTTAATTGGTAATTGGTTTAGCAGGTGCCATTGCAGCAGTGCTGCTAGGGGGTGAAGGGTTGGCCACAGGATACCCTTGGATGCTGTCGATCACGCCTCCCAGGGGCTGATCTGCAGCAACGGGAACTGACCGAATCTTAGGACTGAATCCTAGAAACCGTACTCGCAATTGGAGACACGGCCACCGTTGGGACGACTTGTGGCCGGTGGCCCGGTTGCTGTTGCTGCAACATCGTCAGCTGTGGTTTGACTGATGGGTTGGGTCCGGTTTGCAGGGCGTTGGGTCCTGTCTGCAGGGCGTTGGGTCCAGTCTGCAGGGCGGTGGGTCCTGTCTGCAGGGCGTTGGGTCCAGTCTGCAGGGCGGTGGGTCCTGTCTGCAGGGCGGTGGGTCCTGTCTGCAGGGCGGTGGGTCCTGTCTGCAGGGCAGTAGGTCCGGTCTGCAACATTACTTGTGGCATAGTACTGGCAGGGGAGAATGTTGCTGGGATGCCAAGTGCTCTCAGATGAGTCGGTAAGCCATGGGTGGCAACTGATAGGGGGTCCTTGGTAATGGGAGGAGATGCCAAAACCGGTATGCCTGCTGGTGACTGTGCAACGACTGATGTCACAGAGGCTATAGGGTCTGTACTAGTGCAGGGGATGGAAAGAGTGGATGTACTGGCTGTTAAAAGTGAGGAAAGAGGAAGTGCTGTGGTGGTGGGCAAATGAGTTGTGTTAGAGGGTGGGAAAGGGGATGTAACAGGGGCTGGTTTAGTCGTCCTGGCAGATAACCTTACAGCTGCTGGAGCGATTCTGGGTACAGGCGCAATGGTTTTCGTTGCGAAAACAAGGGCTGGCTTGCAGTCTAACCTAATGGGGGATGTGACCAAAGATGATGTCCCTGCGACAGGTGAGGAGAGCCCCCGGCTAACTTGTAACTGTGGCAGAGCTGACACCAATTTTGTCACGTTAGACATCAAAGACGAGCTCAGAGACTGGGCTCCTACAAATCTGACCGGAGCAGGCAGCCCGACAGTAGGTGTGCGTACCACAACAGGAGACCTCAGAGCGGGCACACTGGGTACCCTGGGTCGGGGCGAAATAGGTAACGAAATCGGGGCTGCCGAGACGGGCCTCAGCCCCGCGGGGGGAGCTGCTGCCGGGCTGGGGAAGTTACCCGTGCTGGGCGTTTGAGGCGCCGCTTGACCCGAGATGATGAGCACGTGGCTACCCGGGCCTAAACCTTGAGGGGGAACCACAAAGCGCGCATTGTTGAGGAGGATCTGTGTCCCGGCCGCCAGGTGAGTGCTAGTGTTTATGACTATCCTCTGCTGAACCGGGCCGGCTGCCGCAGTAGAGGCGGTGCTGGGGGTGGGGATTGTCACAGGTAAAGTGTTAGTGTTGACAGAGTTACATGTGGTATTTGAAGTGGAGGTAGCTTGGTGGGGGACAGTAGAAGGAGGTTGGTTCGAAGGCATGACAGAATGAGGTGCACTTCCCACGGGAGGGATCACGTGTCGGGGCTGGTTGGCCGTGCTGCAGGTGGTTGGTTTGGCCGAGCTTGGATGTACATTCAGAAGGCCCAGGGAGGACTTATTGAACGGTGGTGCACATACGTTGGGAGAAAGGTCTTTTGCAAGGATTAACCCGGTGGAAGTAGGGACAGTAGACATGCACCTGGAGGTCTCTCTGCGGGGGACTGCTACGAGAGGGGTTGCTTTCAGCGAAGAACTGGTTGTCATGGAGGCCGGTGGGACGGGACTGCCAGGAACCAAACTGGAAGCTTTAAGCAGGAGATGTCCAGTGGATGCTGTGGCTGGTGTGCTTTTTGAAGGGGATTGCAGCACAGTGTCAATGGTCGGTCCAAAGGGTTTCATCTGCCTTGGGTGGTTAATCTCAAAACCTGCCAACACACATAACCAGGATATTCATTAAACAACTCCCACTTTTGCTTACCTTTCTTAGAAAACACACCGTCTTCTTGTGTTGTCGACCACAAGCATGACAAACAGATGAGCGGAACGTAATAAAACCAACTAAAAGCCAACCTACCTGATGGCAGAGTGAAGTTCTTAAGGTTTGACAAGGACTCTGATTTCACGTTGCCCAAATGTTGGCCCAGAGCCAGGCCCGTCTTCATCCCTTCACCGGAGAAGGATGTGGCCACTGGTGGTTGAGCGATGCCAGGTGCAGGCACCTGCTTGGGGATACCTCCTATGTAGGTGGGGGTGGACGACACGGCAGCAGGCTCTCCGATGAACAATAGTCTGGAACCAGGAGGCGGCAATGGCAACGGGGAAGTGACTTTTGGAAGAGTTGCATTGGAGGAGGGGCATGATGATGAAGGACTCATCAGAATAAACTTGGTTAACTGGGTTCGCTCTTCAGTACTGGGCCGTTTCAGGCCAGGCTTGCTTATTAAAGTTTCCTGCATGGGAGCGGTTGGTGTACTGGTGCGCAAAGACGGCACATTCATGTTGGATTTCACCAGGGAGTTCGGGGGATTTACAGTCTTTACTGCTAGTGGGCCCTTTGTGGGTAGAATAGAAGCAGGGCTGATGCTGTGGCCCACTGTAGCAGCCACTCCTGCAGGGGAAGCGATGCTAGAGGCTGTGGTGAGAGGTGGTGTCGCGCAAGTTACAGGAGACTTTGAAACAAAAGGGCTCTGGGCTGGTGAGGTGCCCATGGGTACAGTGACGGACATGGTCGGAGAGGAAGAGGATGTAGACACAGGAGGGGAGCCTTTGGATACGAGGAAGGCTTTGAACTGAGGCGAGATGGTTATGACTGGGCTTGCAGGTGAGGACCCATGTGCACTCTGTTCTGCCAGTGTCTGAACTTTCACTATTCCTGTATTCCCTCCTCTTGTGGTGACAAGAATAGACTGCGAGTCCCGGATACATACGGTCTTCAACTCCTGTTTGGGGCCTTTAGTGCCTTCGGCGTTAGCAAGAATGCTGCTGGAAGCTGGCATGAGCGATTGGATTTGTGTGGCACTCTGGAGACTACAGACTCGTGCCACCTTGCAGTTCGTCGTGGTTACAGTGTTCAGCGGGAGACAAGACGCACCGGATGGAGATAGGGTGTTTGTTGTCCTGGTTTCTATCAGCGGAGCCACTTTCTGAACTGGGATCCGTCCTTCTGGAATGCTGAAGCCAGTCACGTTGGTGGACATACATAACAAGGGACTGGCTGTCGTCGAGACCGGGGCCTGGATGCTCTTAGACGGTGTCGGGTGATGCTTGAAAGACACCTTTTCATTGTTTTGAAGGAGCAGTTTCGAAGGGAGAATCACAACCTGATTCATGATCTTCTCTCCGGTCTTTTGGTCCACGGGGGGCTGCACAGTGAGATTAACTTGGCCAGTGCCGTCCTGCCTTAGAACGTGATCCAGCCCTTCTGTCACCCTGTAGACAACTTTCACTGGGCTCTTTGGTACCGCCATCTGCGTCGGCTTGGCTGGTGGGCCTTTAGCAAGGGAGGCAGTTGCTGTGGATGCTACCAATTGTTTGTTTGTTTTTCTCTGTTCTGATGCTTCTGGATGTGTCGGCTGACCGGTCAGGTGGGGATGAGGAGGAGGATTCTGCAGGGCTGGAGATTTTGCCGTAGACCTCAGGGAGGGAAGCATGGAGCCCACACATCTTTGAGTCTTAGCAATAGTACTCAAGGGGCACGGGTAGTCAGCAGGACGTTTCATTAAGGTCACTTTGTTTCCCACGCTCTTCGCAAAAAGAGTTGGGATGGGCGTGTATCCCCAAGGTAGTCCAATGGTGGGGTGGAGGATGGGGACTCTGGCTCTTGGAGAAGCTGGTGCTGGAGCCACTAGCCCTGGGTTCAAGTCCCTGGATTGGGCTCCTGAGCCTTGTTCAGATCTAGATTCCAATCCAATGTTCGTGGGGGACGTCAGACAAGTGTCCACCTTTAGAGAGTGGCCTCTGCAAAGTTTAAGGTCCTCGTCTGTGTTTCTTAGCGAGGGTTTGGGGAGACTCGATGTACCGTAAGTCACCACGTCCTCTTCAGTAGCTTCAGTCCCTAGCTGCGTTGAGTTTCCTGAAAAGATAAAAGTGTGTTTTACATTACTTCTCACAGTTCATTTAAAAGTCAGCGACTTTTGTTAAGCATCTCCAACCGATTATCAGGAAATACATGTCCGGACAGATAATAATATGTATCACGTTTTGATGAATTTATTTTAAAAAGACAGATTATTCAATCACTCTGGGGCTGATGGGACAAAAGGCATGCCACATTGTTTAATACATTGTGAATCTTGACAAACTGAATGCACCTTTACAAATTCCGAAAAAATCAATGGTTAACCACTTGAAAAACATGACCCAATATTGATCCAAGCTGTCACATGTGTTATTTCAGTTTGCATCGCCTTAGAATGAGTAAATAACAAGTTGTTTTATTACCTCTGGTCCAGAAGCCCTTGGGAACAGCATGCTCAATGTCTTCCTTCTCCATCTCTCTATAGTGATCCGACAGGTCACACATGACCCTCCCGGAGCTCCCTTCTTCCTGGTCCAATGAGGACGACGACGACGATGATGATGACAGACACTCCTCACGCACAAAGTTGCTGTAGTCGGGGTGTTTCCTGAAGTCATCGCATTCTTTCTTCATACGGAGTCTGGCAAACGGAAAGCAGAAAACAGGAAAATAACAATGTTATGACAGCAATATAAGGTTGCATTGCGTAAACATACATGAAAAGTCTGTGAAACAACTTATTATCAATAATGTGGGGTGAGATGGCTGCGTTAGCCCAACTGAGGCCTCCTGCTCAGCTGCAGTGAAAGCATCCCATCGCTAAAACCGAGCAGCATACAATAGAATACCATCAGTTCGTCAGTGTGACCCGTCCTACCTGTTCCTTTGAAAGGCCTTCACCAGTTTGGGCTCCCAGGGCGAGAGCTCGTTCAGCAGTCTGATCAGCGTGATGTGGAGATCCTTCACAGATTCCTTCTTCAAATACCACCGGCCCTTTTTTTGACGACGACACACACACACACAAACACACACACACACACAGACACACACAAACACACACAGTTATTCAGACTTTCCAGCAACCAGATATGAACACAATGAATATTTCCGTCCTGAAAGTGTGGCGTTACTTGACGTCCTTCAGTGAGACGCACTGAAGGACCGATACAGAAGCAGTGACGTCCGTAATGACGTTGGATCTAACCGATCTCTTCTTGTCGCTCTGCAGTGTGTCCAGCTGGTCCTCCGTCCTGCTGATCAGCGCCCGTAGCTCTTCGATGCTTGAACACACCAACTGGGGGCAGGAAGGAGACGGCCGAACACAAACAAGAAGAAACCGATCAGAATAGAGGAAAGGTTCTCAACTGAAGATAACATCAAGCGTTACTAAACTAGGATGGGGTGTCACCGCTAAGAGAACATCGTCACTGTGATAAAGTCATGATTTCCTTGGGTGATAGTGAAAAAGTAAGACTACCTTAAATGGTGGTTCAACCAGGGGTTCCTGTTTTATTTCATTTGAAGAAGTTTCGAGTTTCCTCCCTTTAAATAAAAGAACAAAACACAGGTCTTGGTTTTGGATTGGTTAATTCAACTCCCTTGTCATCAAGACACTTGAAATGAATAGCAAAAAAATATGTGACTTAGTCAATCGATAACAAAAATTATACTGTTTTAATTTCCGCGACAATAACATCATTCTATCTGCTTTTCTCGCTAGTGGTTTGTCTTTAGCAGAGAAAACTCTTTGACAAAATAACTGTGGACCAATTACCACATTCACCACTGAACTACATCCTCAAATGACAATTCACACAGGAAGAAGTTATAGCAGTGTTGTATAACCTCAATTAAAACATTAACGGCTTCATCAAAAAAATCATAAAAAAAAACAAAAAAACTGCTAAACAATTATTGAATTTCATGATAATAGAGTAAAGACCGATATTCCTCACCGGCCTTGGCTCTACTCCTTCTGCCCTTCTGTGGGGCTGAGGGTTCAGCCTGCTCTGCAGTTGTCTTGGACGACCTTGTCATACAAAATCTCGGCCTCTCTAAACTCTGCAGCCTTCTTCGCTCCCTCGTCCCCACCGGCTGCACCCACTCTCGCTTTTTCTTTCGCTTTCTTTTTCTAGTCCCTGTAATTCCGTCAGCCGTCGTCTCTTCACTCAAAATTTGCGCGCTTTCAGATGAAGAGGAGGAGAATGAGGAGGGGGCGACGGCCGCGGTGGTCGCAGCGCCACAGCGACACTTGTCCCGGCCCAATTTAACACCGCTGCTTATAGAACATTCGGAACACGGGGAGAGGGCCTGCTGTCCCAGAGGGGGACTTGGGCCTCCTTGAGTTTTGGCATCTGTGGGTCTAGGGGGAGACGCCAGGTTCATGGAGCTAACCGGGGACCTGCCCGTGTAGCAGTGCTCCCCCACGCTGAGGCAAGGCTCGTGGGTCTCGGCCTTGATGGTGCGTCCGGAGTCCCCCGGGAGGCACGCCTCCTGCTTGACTCTTTTGGAACGGCGCGCAGAGCTCTGTTTCGAGTGGACTTCGTCAACGCCGTCTCCGGCCGGGTCTTTGAGGCGTGATCGCGAGGAGTTTGCGTGCACTTTCAAATTGGACTCAGAGTCCACCACACTCGTCCAAACTGCCTCGACGGCACCCGGGTCAGACTCCGCCTCCTTCAGAGGCGACAGAGTCAACCTTTCGTGTTTCCCTTCGCCGCCTCCGTTCTCCCTTTTGAAATGTGCATGTTTCTCCTCCTGTTCTCCTTCATCCTCAAACTCCCCCGTTACCATAGAGACACCGTAACACCCCGTCCCTTTCCAGTCCTCCCCGTCCGCCACCCCGCGCCCCGCCTCCGGCTTGACGTCCACCTTCCTCGCCCAGAGCGCCGGGAAGGGGAAGGCGGGGGGCGGGCAGGGGCTCTGGAAGTATATCCGCAGGTCGGCCCCGCAGAAGTGCGGGAAGTGTATGTACGCGTTCTCCACGCCGTCGTAGCCCAAGATGGACTCCCTGCACTCGTGGATGGGCTGGGCCAAGACCGCGTCCTGCACCTCCTTCTGGGTCTCGTACACGTGGTCGCAGAGCCCCTTCAGCAGCCACACGCGCTGGTAGAAGGGCAGCAGGTGGAAGGGCAGCTCCTCCAGCGGGCTCGACTTGCCCAGGACGCAGAAGAACTGGTGGCAGAGCCCCAGCTGCTCCGCCCGACCGGGCTGGTCGTCGGAGGCCCCCGTGGCACGGAACCAGGCCAGGACCCGCTGCCTCAGCTCCCGCTCCCAGCGGGTGTAGGCCAGGGGCGGCTGGCGGTGCACGGTGAGCCTCTTCTGCGGCGTGCACAGCAGCGAGGACATGACCTTGGAGAGGAAGAGGCTGCAGCGGGGCATTAGAAGACTGCGCTCCAGCTCGAAGAAGACGATCTCGGGGAGGTTGAGGGCCGTCTGCGCCAGGCACAGGAAGTGCCCGATGGCGGGGAGCTCCCAGAGGGTGTCCAAGGGGTGCGGGAGGGCCTGGGAGAGCAGGCTCTGTTCCCACTCCTCCAACTCCTTGGCCGAGGTCTCCTCTGCCTCCTTCTTTTCCAGCTCACGTTGCCTGAGTTACGCCAAAGATACATAAAAAGTTTTTTCGGTAAACAGTTTTTTTATAACATATAGATATATGAAAATAATAATATTCTTTAATCCAGTCGCTTTTGACTGCTAAGCGACTCAATGTCAAGAAGGTAATGCAACCCAACAGCGTGGTCATTCTTCTCTTTCCTGTCCCAGTGGCTCACCTCTTCTCATCCTTGACCCTCTGCAGCTCCTCCAGCCTGAGGCTCTGCACCATGAGGGACTCGTGGCCCCCCACGGTGATGGTGGTCAGGCTGCGAGGCGCGGAGCGTCGTCTCGTGGACGTGCCCCCAGAATTTCGCTCCTCCTCCGCACCAAAACGCCCCGTGGAGGTCACCGCCAAAGTGGTCTTCTCACGCAGGGTCCTTGGTTCAGCAGATTTAAAGAAAAAGACTCTTTAGAAGGATTATCACAACAGAGGATGATGGGTCACGGTGGAGCGAGATAAATCTTTATAACAGGAGACTGTAACACTGGGTGCAATTAGACGGGGAAGATCTGGATGATTCTGGACTAGATGTCCCTCACTTCCCTACCTGTTCTCATCCTTGAGAACAGGTTGACGTTTTAACCATGTGTGGCAGCCCTTCTTAAATTAAATTTAATATTTGAAGTCCCTGAATTGTGACATTTATACATAATGATTATTATACATGCTGTCAATTAGAAATTGAGTTGGCAGCATGGTTTTAAAGAAGTCATTTCTTTAGTGATCTGTACCTTGACAGCAGCGTAAGCTTCTGCTCCAGCATGACCTCCAGCTTCTGAGCTTGTTTGGAGAGCCAGTGGTCCACGCCATGGTAGCGGTAGCAGTTCTCCAACATCAGCCTGAAATCCGCCACGAACTCTGTGATGCTGTCGTACTGCTGGCCGACAAACTTCTCCTCTATTGTCTGTAGACACATAGACTGTCTCAGCCGAGAGTGGCCCCGCCCCCCTACTCCTCCGATTCCACGCTGTGCTTCCAAGTGGCCAACGGGGAGGACGAAGGAACCAGTGATCCCCTTGTACTTGTCCAGGAGGAACCCGGTGAATATACGATAGGCTTGCTGGACCTCATAGTTCATGTCTTCCTCAAAGCTACCGTTGTTGGTGGAGACACAAACCTCGGGCAGGGAGAGGTCACTGCTGGATATCTCGGACATGCAGTCTTGCCCCACCTCAACTTGGTCCCCGACACCGGTAGCATATTTGCCGCCACCACTAACGCCATGAGCCTCTACCATAATTCCATTGGCACTATCCCCGTTACGCAGTGCGTCCTTGTTGAAGATCAGGCTGGTGGTTTCAGTTCTGCTGCTGTGCCACTTTGACTCAGATGAGGACATGGTTTGAATGACGAGAGCCCCTGGTGATGGTTCAGCTGATGGCTACACGGTGCAGTGTTTGAATGGGCCATATCCCCATGGTCCGTGATGCTGGTGTAACCACCTAAGAAGAATAACAAGTGTCAATCAATGTTATGTTTCAGATAGGTTGTTTTAGATTCTACTGTGTTTACGCAACAACGTTATGTGCAGAGGTCTCTATTACTCTAGTACAAAACTGCCGTGACAGCTACACTAATTGATATGACATATTATAAAGTATGAAGTACTGGAATAAAGTACAGTTTTGGTTCATAATGAAAGTAAGTAAACACCCAATGCTCCAACTTTATTTCCAATGTGTATTGGCCAACTGGGCTGGTGCTTTCGAGCTAGCGAAATAAAGTTTCGTAATCGTTCTTATTAAAGAATAAGCCATTTATATAGTCATTTCTGGCATTTATTTAATCCAAAATCACCTTAGCTGTAACAAAAAGCCCCAGCCATGGGGTTAGTTTAACAACAAACCTCAGCGTTTCAGTGCGGCTGCAGACAAGGCAAGATAGCTTTTTAGCAAGCATAGCTACCGCTGCAGCTTGCTAGCTATCCTTACCTGCTATTGTCTCCAATCTTTCGTCTGCAATGCCTCCGGTCTTTATGCATTTCGGATGCGACTGTGTTTACTGAATAAAAATAATAGAATACAACACGAGCATCCAATGGCTAAAATGTCCAGAGGGATCCCGGAGTTGTCCGAAGACAGTTAGCCGACCATGTTACATTATCCGATTTCAGTTCATCAGTTATATCAGTCTGGAGAAGAGTCTACACGAATATACAGTTTGTAGACATTGTTTTTTTATTATTTCTGTAAATAGTGCAGCGTATAAGTTATTATTCAAGAATTGTTCTAGAAAATTAAGTACTTTGAGCATGCTTCAGGAATACTTCTATCCGCGTCCTCCCCCTCCGCGCGCCCAATGCAAACGTACGCCATCGACGTAGCAGCGTGACACACACACACACACACACACACACACACACACACACAGACACACACACACACACACACACACACACACACACAC
>JAOPUD010027979.1:0-18803 GCA_027122715.1 Trisopterus minutus
AGGGGGGGTGATGAAGAGGGGGGGTGATGAAGAGGGGGGGTGATGAAGAGGCGTGTCTCTGTGAGCCCTCACCTGCGCGGGTGGCCAGCATGTGGGCGGCGGTGGTCAGGCTCAGCCGGAGCCGGGCCACGTTGAGCAGGAACTCTGCGGGGTCCTCCTTCAGGGCGGGGGTCTGCCTCCGGGCCAGCCGGCCCAGGAACCGGCCCTGCTCCTGCCACCTCCTGTAGCGGCCCTGAGGGGCCTCCTCCTCCCCCACCTGGGAGCTGAGCAGGGAGTCCTGCAGACGGCCAGCATTAACACTTAGGGTGAGACGTTAGGGTGAGGCGTTAGGGTGAGGCGTTAGGGTGAGGGTTAGGGTGAGGGTTAGGGTGAGGCGTTAGGGTGAGACGTTAGGGTGAGACGTTAGGGTGAGACGTCAGGGTGAGACGTTAGGGTGAGACGTTAGGGTGAGGGTTAGGGTGAGACGTTAGGGTGAGGCGTTAGGGTGAGACGTTAGGGTGAGGCGTTAGGGTGAGGCGTTAGGGTGAGGCGTTAGGGTGAGACGTTAGGGTGAGGCGTTAGGGTGAGGCGTTAGGGTGAGACGTTAGGGTGAGACGTTAGGGTGAGATAAAGGGCTCCCTCCTGGGGGTTTCCTTCAGTCCTGCTACATCCACAGCACAAGGGGGTCCCAACGTTCAACCGCCCTGGAAACTATCCTCATCGCCCCGGGAACGCTTTACAAGAGGGCAAAATATGCCCCTGTCCAAATAAGTTAATTTCTACGGTAGATGAGCCCAAAGGAACCGCCCAGACCATTAGAAGAGCTCTTCATGGTGCTATCGTAACATTTATACAAAATAAGTACAGTAGTAAGTATAAAGGTAGTAAGTATAAAGGTAGTAAGTATAAAGGTAAGTATAAAGGGAGGCAGAGTATATATCCAGCCATACATATTTATACATATAGAAATTCATATACACATGTATACACAAACAAAGCATCAAATCAACCAGATTGGATGAAACAGGCTATGGGTGGAGGAGAGGTGGAGGAGAGGTGGAGGAGAGGGGTGGAGCTGGATGGGGGTGGGGGACTGGGGGGTGGGGCGGTAGAATGGGGTGGGGGACTGGGGGGTGGGACGGTTCTAGTGAACAGAGTGTGGTGGGGTGGATTATTAGTGACCTGGAAGCAGTTGATGAAGAGCAGGTAGAGGCCGGTGCGGTCTCCTGGCACCACGTCCTCCTCCAGCCTCTTCAGGTACTTCTCCATGTGGACCTTCACCTGGGCAAAGCTGGGCCAGGGACCGTTCGTTAGTACCGGCCATCCGGGATAATGATGAAGATATAGTATAGAATAGTATAGAACAGTGAATAATGAATAATAATACTAATACTACTAATAATAGTAATAATGCACATTATGCGTTGTTATACGGTCGGTCTTTGTGAGACAAACCTCAACAAATAAAGGTTCAATAGAATCCCTAATCCCTAATCCCTGATCCCTAATCCCTGATCCCTAGTCCCTGACCCTAATCCCTGATCCCTAATCCTAATCCCTGATCCCTAATCCCTAATCCCTGATCCCTAATCCCTGATCCTAATCCCTGATCCCTGATCCCTAATCCCTGATCCCTGACTGAACCAGTCCTAGAGGAGCAGCACCTGTACTGCAGCAGGAGTTTGGGCAGAACGGAGCGGACCACCGGGCTGTTGTCCACACACTCCAGGAAGGGCGACAGCTGCCTCGTCTTGTAAACCTCTCCTGCAGACCGCCCAGCATGATGTTGGTTAGGATCCCTCGTGATGTCATCATACCAATAATACTGATGATAATAATGTAATGATGACATCACAACATTCTCTCTCTTCCTGTGAAGATCCAGCCCTGGTGGCGTAACATCGCCCCTTCAAAGAAATCCCTGTGGAAGCAATCTCCTCCAATCAACGGCATGCGCCTTTATCTGGTGGAGCCATGAGGCTGTCTGGAGATATGAGGCTGTCTGGAGATATGAGGCTGTGTTCAGAGGCATGAGGCTGTCTGGAGATATGAGGCTGTGTTCAGAGGGGGGGAGGCTGTGTTCAGAGAGGCTGTGTTCAGAGGGGGGGAGGCTGTGTTCAGAGGGGGTGAGGCTGTGTTCAGAGGGGGTGAGGCTGTGTTCAGAGGGGGTGAGGCTGTGTTCAGGGGGGGTGAGGCTGTGTTCAGGGGGGGTGAGTACAGACCGTGGGTGGAGATGAGCAGAGAGAACAGCAGCTCCACCACCTCCCCAGAGGGACTCTGGTCTTCAGACAGGCAGAACCGGGACACCACCTCCAGGAAGAAGGAGGTGCAGGCAGCTCGCACCTCGGCCTGTTTCTGGAGGGCAGCCCTGAAGAGGGCAGCAGGTGGAGAGCGTTGGTGAGCAGAGGTGTGCGTACAGAGGAGGAGTAGGGCCGCTTCTGAGTTCTGATTTTAATCTCAGAATTCAGAGATTCTGCCTTAGAATTCTGACTGAGATTAAAGTCAGAATTACGATTTTAAAGTCAGAATTCTGATAATCTAAGAATCAAATATGGTTCTAATCCTCTCCTGTAATCTGTAATTAGAGAGAAAGCGTACAATAGCAACAGCACCGATAGGCTTCTACCGTTGGCTACGCAGGATTCCGTACACAAAACGACAAGTAAAGTCTATGAGCAACCTGAACCTTACAGGAACTAAAGGTTTTCAAATCCTACTTGACGTCGTCTGAGACGGTGAGCTGGTGCTGTGGGGGCAGGTCCGTCCTGCACGTGGGGCAGAAGCTCCGGTGGTTCCTGATGCAGTCCTGGACGCAGGGCAGGCAGAAGAGGTGCTCACAGGGCAGGAGGCACGGCTCCTTCAGCTCCGACAGGCACACAGCGCAGAGCCGTCCGTACCTGGACACACACACAGACACACACACAGACACACACACAGACACACACACAGACACACACACAGACACACACACAGACGCACACACAGACGCCCGTCACGCTCTGTCTGTGTTGATCTCAGGTCCGGCCGTCCTACTGGCTGACAGGGCTGAGTGGCGGCTGACAGGGCTGAGTGGCGGCTGACAGGGCTGAGTGGCGGCTGAGTGGCGGCTGACGTGGCTAAGTGGCGGCTGGCGTTTCCTCACCTCAGGCAGCGGCCGGACGCCTCCTCGTGGTACGAGGTCAGGACGCTCATGAGCTTCTGCAGGACGGCCGCGCTCCAGAGGTCAGGTGACTCCTGCATCAACTGTCGCCAGAGAAAGCAACCAATCAGGTCGCTGCCAACACGACACGGACGACACATTGTGCAATAACTCTACCCTCCTAACGCTGCTGATTCACTGGGCCTGATTGGCTAAATCCTAAGCCAATCAGAGTGATTCTTACATTCCATAATCACTATCTGCCAAAGTCATTTATTTGGCTTAATACAAGATGAACCTTAAAATATAACTTTGGCACTTATGCTATGAGGCTAACGACATGTTTCACAGAAGGCAACTGCATTATTTGTCTAAGTACTGGAACGGACCAATAGTTTGCATTACGCGGAACAATGAATCAATAATAAAACAAATCAAAATAGTACCAGTAATGTTGGCGACCTATGTCAATTTATGTGTCAAATCCCACAGATGTCATGGCACACCTGGTCCAGCCTCAGGGAACCAGTGCTCCTGGGTCATCGATGGGACTTTATGGGACTAAATACAAGATGAACCTCAAAATAAGACTGAGGCTAACTAGCTAGGAGGCTAACTGGCTATGAGGCTAACTGGCTAGGAGGCTAACTAGCTAGGAGGCTAACTAGCTATGAGGCTAACGCTGTAGCATTCGACTCACACGCTGGAGCAGGTTGCAGTGTTTCAGAGCTAGCTCCTTCAGGGTGGCGTTGCCTCTGGCCGCCTCCAGCAGCACTCTCTGGATGAAGGCTGCGGTAACCTGCATGCCACACCACGTCGACCTGGAGGACATGGAGGCTTATGGGGACTCACCCAACACACCCCCCCCTCCCCCCCCCACTGTGTGTGGGTACAGGTGGTCGAAACACAACAAGGGAACCATAGTTATAGCCCCAACCTGGGGTTTAGGTAAACCGGTTGTGTTCTCAGAATGCTACATCTGAATGTACGTTTACATTTAGGGCATTTGGCAGACGCCTTTATCCAAAGCAAATTGCGATAAGTAAGAATGTAGTCTTCTGTTGATCATTTCACATGCTGCATGTGCTTGGATCTTGATATCATCTTGAATGTATTTATTATTCTTCTGTGGGTTATTGACTGCATGAATAATGAGGCAGAGTCTGGGCTCTATGGATGGCAGCTACCTCATAGAGGTGAGGTGTTGCAGACAGCCGGGCCCACAGAGGGCGCTGTAGCGGTGGCTGAACGCTCTCTCCAGGCACGGCTGCAGGAGGTCCACGCGACGCACAAACGCCCTACACTCCCCCAGCGTGGTCACCGGCAGCAGCAGGGCTTTCTCCACACAGATTCCCAGAGCTAAGACGTCCTCGATCTGAACACAAAAAAATAGAATGGATGAATATTTATAGATTCCTGAATAAAAGGCCTTCTCATTAAGGTGGAAAAGCTCTCGGAGTAATCCATGCTACAAGCTGAAATTATATTTCTGTCAAATAAACTTTGTATGGTTCAAATGAGGCGCATATTTCCTGACATACATTCAGTTGGAGAATACGAAATAATAATTCATTAAAAAGAACACATATTATAATTCATTATAATTTATTTTGCCATTACGGTTGATTTTTTAATTTTTTATATGGCCTCCCACCATTTCTGTGGGTTCCCTCTTGGCGGCCAGCAGGTGGACGGCGGCTGCCAGCCCCTCCTCCACCAGCCCCTCCTCCACCAGCCCCTCCTCCACCAGCAGGGCGTGGGCCAGCGTGTGCAGGCGGCTGGCGTAGTGCTTGGCCCCCGCCAGCACCCAGGCCGGGGAGAGGTGAGACGAGGCCCCGGGAGAGCAGCTCTGGAGCTCAGAGACGCCAGCGGACAGCGCCTGCCTGAACACCTACAGCGGGGTGAGAGAGACCGGGGTGAGAGAGACCGGGGTGAGAGAGACCAGGGTGAGAGAGACCGGGGTCAGAGAGACCAGGGTGAGAGAGACCGGGGTGAGAGAGACCAGGGTGAGAGAGACCGGGGTGAGAGAGACCGGGGTGAGAGAGACCGGGGTGAGAGAGACCGGGGTGAGAGAGACCGGGGTCAGAGAGACCAGGGTGAGAGAGACCGGGGTGAGAGAGACTGGGGTGAGAGAGACCAGGGTGAGAGAGACCAGGGTGAGAGAGACCAGGGTGAGAGAGACCGGGGTGAGAGAGTGAGACCCGGGGTTAGAGAGTGAGACCGGGGTTAGAGAGTGAGACATGTTTAGGTTAGTCGTGTTTCGGAGGTCGGTGAGTACCCTCAGCTCTGCTTTTGAGGTGATCTTCAAGGAGAGCAGCAGGAAGTCCTGGAGGAAGCGCTGGCTGAACTCCTGCCGCTCCTGAACTGACAGCTTCTGGAGGTACCCGCCCAGCCGGCTGCTGTCGAAGGCGCTGACGAACTGCTGAATCCGTGACATGCTGTCGTTGTTCGTCACTGAGGTATCGCCACAAGAGGGGGGCATTGTATTCAACAAATATTTAAAGATCGCCATCTTTTATTTCTTTGTTGGGGTGTAGGTTTTTGTTCAAGAGTACCAGACTAATAATAACGACTGACGAACAAAGGTGTCTCGTTCTGCTCATATCAGCACGACCCTCATTTTATCCAATCAGAAAGAAACTGCTTTTCATGACTTGCTTGATCTCTGAATCACTCATGAAGAATCTCTTCACAACAAACCTGGAATGAATTCAGACTCGTCCCACAAGCTCTGGAGGTAGGACTTGATGAGCCAGCTGAAGGGCGCCACGCAGGGCTGCTCCACGCCGCCCAACACCATGGTCCCCTGCACCAACACCTCCTGCTCTGACTTACTGCAGGGCCCAAGAACCAGCACAAACCCTTTAGTTGACTGCAACTCACCCGACCAATGGAAGACAGCTGCGATAAGGAAGTACGGCCCCCCCCAGGTTACCTGGATGTCTGAGGAGGCGTTAGGTCAAGGATCTGCACGTCGGAGAAAATGTCCAACCACAGTCCTGTCAGGCCCGGACTCAGCTGGCCCCCGTGGAGCAGGTCCAGGTTGGCCCCCCGGTCCAAGAGCTCCACCACGCTGGCCAAGACCGGGGTGACGTGGGCCTGCAGACAGCGCCACAGGGTGTGGCTGGCAGACACAGGAAACAACGTTAGCATCTGATCTCAGAAAATACAAGGTGGGAAAATTCTGATCTTGGGCTTCTTGTAAAGTGAGGGAGTGAAAGAGTGTTTGCTAGAAAGTCAAGCATCAAATGTCAGCGGGTATGAACGTGAAGGCGAGGGGTCTTACCGCAGGGTGCCCCCCTCCTGCAGAGCCTGGCGTTTCCTGGCCTCTGCGTTCAGCCACTCTGCCGGAGAGACTTCCGTCTGCTCCTTCAGAGCCAAGCCCTGCGCCAATCTGCCTAGCAACACCTCACGGAACCGGGCTGCAAACACACTGCAGTTGACTGCATGCACCGCGAGTATCAATGCATTATTTGACATTATTATTAATTATTAATTAGTATTAATTATACAGATAATACATTAGTATTATCTGATATTTGTTGATATAGATAGATAACCAAAGCAAACGCTGTCAGAGACGTGGACTACCGTGAGCGTGGTCCTGGCTGTTCCCCAAGAGAGCGAGGAGTGTGTGGATGCGTTCCCGGCTCCGGGACGCCACCCCACTGGGATCCCTCAGCAGACCCAGCGCCTTCTGAACACAAGACCTCACCAAGGCCAGGCTGTGGAGCTGTGCTGCCGGCTCCTGCTCATCCACACGGTGACAGGACGTTAGGAACACGCTGTAAACCCTCGCAGTGGGTAGCGAGGGTAGGGTGGTACAGTAGCCAATGCTGTGTGGGTTGTTTTTTTAACTGAAATATCTATCTATTTTGGGCAAATTGTGATATCCAACCTAAGTCTACTCTCCAAACACTGCTGATTCAGTGTGCCTAATTGGCTATATCCTAAGCCAATCAGAGTGCTGTTTACATTCCATTATCACTATCTATCGGAGTCATCTATTTGACTTGGGCATTTTTGACGCTAAATACAAGATAAATCTTATGACTTAGGCATTTATGCTACAAGGCTAATGATATGTAAGTATACAGTATGGCGAGGGAAATGCTGAAACACTTTGCCTACCTTTGGACATCTATCTCTGTCCTCTTCTGTGTTTTTTGTTGACTGCTCCATTGCCATTTTTTCTTCTAGGAGATGAAAATGTATCAAATATTTAGCTAAACGTAATTTAGATTACATGAAAATATATATGCAAATTCTAGAACGTTTTTATACACTCAAATAAAGGTACCACTAATAAGTGAGGTACTAATTGAGCATTGTGCATTTCATGCCAGAAGCTTGAGGCTGAAGTAGCTTCCTAACGGGAGTGGCACAGAATGCTGCCATGTTTGTACCAGAAGCTTGAGGCTGAAGTAGCTTGCTAATGGGAATGGCACAAAACTCCGACAGGTTCAAGCTCATGTCCTCCATGTCCTTCAGGTCGTCGATATGCACTGAGTGCCAGATTCCTTTGAAGCAAAGAGACATTGAAGGATAAGGAGAAGGTACGAGGCATATCATTGAAATCCAATCAGACAAACACTGGTCACCGTGCACTGCTGCAGCACCAGCCCCACATTAAACAGGAGTGATTCTTTGTTAAATGTGTCTCTATTACACTTTACCATCAGGTCATACCTCCACCGACTGCTCTTACCTCCCTGGAAGCCGATGTATTGAGATCCACTGGGCATCCGTGAGAGCTTGGCGATGAAAACCACCCAACAGGCAGGGTGCTCCAGGGACATCAGGTAGTTCATGGTGCAGTACCTGAACAGAGGGCAGGGTTACCAGATTGCATCCACATTTCTGTGTATATGTGAAAAGGCATGTTGATGATCTGACTGTAGTCCAGAGCCTGGCTTGAGTCCTACTTTGCAGAAGCTATGAGCTCATCACTGCAGTGCTCCTCAAGATCCATCTGAACGATCAGAACCAGAGGAGAGGGCTCAGCCTCTTGCAGGAAGCTCCTGAAACATATAAAGCAGTGTGACTTGACAAAAGAAAATGCAGTGACAATTTGACATTTACATATACATTTATGGCATTTAGCAGCACTTTTTTCCAAAGCGACTTACAATAAGTATGTTTGTCAAAAGAAAGAGAAACAATATATCGCTGTCGGTACAGTAAGGATGTTCATGGAACAAAGTGCCAAGCCCTAACAATCACTAGGTTAACCTATTCCCCGTATACAACAAAGACAGCCAGGATAAGAAGAGTATCAATAAGAAACGTGGGAGGGATGTACCGTATCTTGCTGTAGAATGAAGCCTCTGTGTCAAACTGGTGAAGGGAGAGCAGCAGGAGTCTGTCCCGCGGCAGGCCAAGGACATGGGCTACTGTCTTTACATCAGATGTGGTGAGCAGGCTGGAGAATGTCGTGACCTGGTACAAAGAGCAGGAACAAGGCATTGACATATTCTAAAATAACATTAAAAATTAGAAAAATAAAACTGCATCTCTTGGGTGGTTACCTCAAGGAATCGGTTGGATTCTTGTGGCTTTTTCAAATGGTTTTCCAGGAAACCCTGGAGGGAATGATGATGCTGTTGCTGGAAATAACTTTTCCGAAGTCTGCTCTTCTCGGTAGTTGACAAGTCTGAATGTTTAAGTCTCAGCACAGAGTCTGGGGTTGCGCAGTTCAACAGAAAACATTTGGCCAATTCCAACACCTCTTCTTCACTGTCAATGGCAGCCTGGGTAGTGATTCCTGTCTCTGTTCCTTCTCCAAGCTTTTGTGAAACAGTCGTTTCTCCTGAGTTTTCATCCAGTTTCTCCATCAGGACATTGTCTGTCTCCTTCATGGATTCACTCATATGCTGGTCTTTGTCAAGCCCTGTGTCCATGGCGTCATCTGCAATAACCGCATCCTTGTTTGTATTTGCTTCAGGGAGCTTTTCTCTTTGTTGTCCCACAGAATTGTCCAACAGTGCTTGTGGTCTTTTCTCCAAGGCTTGCAACAAAGCACTGGCGCAGGCGTCATCGTGAAAGCCAACAAATACGTCAGACAGAGTGAAATCTTTTGAGCCATTGCCCAAAAAGTTTATCACCCATTCCCTAAGTTTCTCCAGGACCCTGCGTTGCCACACTTTCAGATCCGTACTTCTGCCCACTCTGTGCTTTTCAAGTCGATTGATAAGGGGCACGGGGAACTGCTCATAGACCTTCTTCTGGTCTTCTACTACAATGAGCCTGAAGCGCTTGTGGACACGGCATTTGACTCTGTGTGAGCCCAGACCAAGGTCGACATACTGCTGCTGACTGAGGTAAACATAGTATTGGTTCAAGGCGTCATACAAGCTTTCATAAAGATTCTGCATGTTCAGAAGAATGACTGTGCGCCCGGTTTCCATGCATGTCTTTACTCGGTTCACATTTCGGCAAACTTGGGAGTATTCTTGGTCCTTGGGAAATCCTGAGCCAAACACAATCTCAGGGGGAACCTGGTCTCCATTTGCAAAGATATGCTGTTGAAGCATATAGAGCGCTGCATTGTTAGTGGTGAGCAAAAGGAGATACCGGTTCTCCAGACCCCTGTCACAATCCAGATTACTTTTGATCATTTGCAGGGCACTTGGCCTGGGAACTTCAGAGAGGTTTTTAAAGACCTCATTGAAAAAGATGAGAGGGTCAAAACTGTCTGGTTGGCCGCTGAAGTTGTGCAAGATGGCCTCAACTAACTGCCCGTCATCTGGCTCTTGATGCGAGTCATTGACAATTGAAAAAAGCATTTTCACAAGGCTATAGTAGTCCCTCAGCCCAAAGAACTGATTGTGTGCAGTCTCCTTACAGATCTTCAAAAAGGCCTTTGCTAGAGGTGAGAAGAGGTGCTTGATTTTCAGACATACCAAGTCTGAGGATGCGCAAATCCCCTTTGCGGTTTCCACAAGTTCTTCCTCACTAGGATCCCATCTTGACACAAAAATTCCTCTGTTCATCTTGGCTGGGTCAAGAGCCCAATTTGAGATGCCAACAAATCCAACTTTCATGTGTGGATCAGGCCTGTCATTGTCAATGCAACCATCCTCAAGGAGAGGATGGAGTGTCTTCAATGGCATCTGAGGAGAGTCTTCTGCTAAGCCAATCTCATCCAGCACCACAACGGACACATACTCGTCCATGTTCTTATCCTTCTGGAAACGAGCACAGTTCTTGAATGTCCCGATGATACCCTCAGGACTTGAGTAAGGACTGCATTGGAAGGAGACCATGTGGACCTGTTTGAGCTTACTGAACAGTTCAACGTGTGAGTTCTGTCCCTGCATGGCATCAGAAACAACTGTCTTAGCCAGGGACTTGGAGCTTCCTGGTTTGCCAACTAGAAACAGTGGGATTTTGAGTTGAATGCAGATCACCATGAGAAACACATTTTCTTTCAGGGCTGCATTTTTGGCAATTGTTTCTCTTGTCTGTATGTTTTGAAGTAAGAAGTCTTGACATGCTGAAATCTCTTGCTCTAATGCGTCTGCAGAGTGGAGATAATCTGGAAAGTATCTGCAAATGTGGGAGAGGTAAGATTTTGTGTGCACAAGAGACGGATAGTAGCAAACCCCAACTGCAAGAACCAAGCAGGTCAATGCCCTGTCACGCATGGAGAGATCCTTTAGATTCTGGAAGTCATCGGCATGCTCATAGAACCAGACCAAGACATTCATTGACCTTTCCACATCTCGCAGACTCACAAAGCTGCACTCATTTTTTTGCTTCCGCATGTATTGTTGTGAGGCTGCCAGCACTGTTGAAATGATGTTCTCACAAACCACCGGCAAATCATTGCTGTCCACTTTCCTTTGGACAATCTGCTTGATGTAGGAAAGTTCAGTGGCATCACTCAACTGACCGAAATCCCACACTAGTGAAGCCATGCTTGGAGGAAGAGGATGGACTCTGTACACAAGCTGCCTCAGGGGGACTTTTCCAAGACGGTCTTCTGTTTCATCTGCCTTCACTCTGTAGCCTAAACCCGCACGTTCCAAACGTTTCACCATTTCAGGTGTATGTTTTCGGTATGGATTGCAAGCAGCAATTATTTTCAGGCCACTGTCTGGGTTCAGGGGTTCTCCTTGGACGGTCTTATCACACAGGATTTCCTTGATGGCAAAAATGGCCTCTGTGGTGTTTGCCTCATCGAAGAACAAAATGGTGTCCAGTTTGTTTGTTCTCAAATTCTGCTCAGCGAGAATCTCTGCTTCCCTCACCCTGCGGTAGACCATGTCAGCTGTAGTTCCACCATGAACTTTGACCAGTTTCAGGTTTTCCAGCTCTCTGCCCTCCTTCTGCAGATCGCAAAGGAAGCGGACTAGTCGGGTCTTTCCACAGCCGGTCTCTCCCATGATGATGACGGGAATCCCGCAACGAAATCTCATGTGAATAGCCAGCATTTTCCTCACATTGTCCGAGGTAAGTTCATATGTCGGGTCTGGATCAAAATCTCTGTTCCTGTTGGATTTGGAGCCAACAACGCGTGAAATCCGCTTGATTTTTTCCTGCCGGTCTAGCAGGTCAAAGTCTTCAGTGAGGCAGATATGTTGGCGTTCTAAACCTTCAAAAAGTTTCTTGGTCATTACATCTTCAATCAGCACCTGATGACTGTGGATGTCGACTGCGTCAAATGTGTTCCTGCTCAGAGATTTCTTCACGTGAAAGCCAAGGAAAGACATTGAGAAATGGTCTGCATTAAAGAAAATGTATGGATGGGCTTCACGCTCCCAATGCTTGCGTAGTGTCAACATGTCCTCCTCAGGATTGATGTTTTGATGATGAGTTGAATCCATTGACGGGGAAGCAAAATCCCGTGCCATGAGAATCATGAACTTCACAATGAAATCCTTGAAGCCAGGCAGTTGGTCAGCGAGAAAATCTCGATCACAGAAAATTGAGTTCTCACAATCTTTGAGCTGCACATTAAGGAACCATGAGAAGTTTTTCAACTCTGCCCAAGATGGGTCAGGCATTCCACAATAGTAAAGGAAATATTTCAGACAGTCCAGAGGATTCCCCTGGACTTCCTGGTACTTGAATGGATCCAGGTTTTGTTTGCGGTGGAAGAGCATTAAAAACTGATAGGGTCTCTGAATCCCTTCGCTGACAAACTCTTGTGTGTCCATGAGTGGGTCAAAGTCTTTCATTGTTAACCTGTCCTGGTCAACCAACAAGTGGTGCACCTCCTTAGGAGTTCTGCACTGGATGGTAGGAAGAATGTCAAGAAGTCCAAGTTTCATCTGTGGGAAAATAAAAAAAACAATCAATCACTCCCAGAAATACTAATATAAATATTAGCCACCTTATTGCCCTTTGGCAAATATATATATATATATATATATTTTTTTTTTTTTTTTGTTTTAATCAATTTACCTCCTTTGATTGCTCCTTTGAAGGTTTGCATGGTTTCAGAACCTCAATCATGAAAAGGTGAGATAAATTCCTTCTCCACACGGTTCCTTGGCTGTCACACAAGCAGCATAAAACCAGCAACTGGAACAGGAATTCTTCCAGACCAGACTTCACCTAATGGAAATAGAGACATCAAACCGTTGAATTTACGTTGTCAAAAAAAGTTAAATTCATTTAGTATTTTGAAAAGTTATGTTATGGACTCACCGCTGCAGTGTCGATGTGAAGCAGAATCGGATCCTGCTCTCTCGTAGATGCTAGTCGGTCTAATAGGGTCTGAACCATTGAGTCAACATCAATGAGTGGTTCAATCAATCTGATTGTGATCTTCCGTGCCGAGGCAGACTTCTGCTGAAAGCTCTGGAACAAACGGTCCACATACAGGGATTTTCCTGCAAATGGAAAGGAAATAAATGCATTTATTATACATTTTATGTTCTGTGTCCTCTGGAGTTCCGACTACAAATGATCGCTGAAACATGACTATTCTTACCAACTGCAGGGCGTTGAGAGGACACCACCCAAACTGACAGTTTCTCCGGAGAGATCATTGACAAGGGACTGTGTTTATTGGTGACGGTGAAGTGGTGGTGGATGTATTTCATGGCAGTATCGGCCGTTACAGTCACTCCTGCCTGAACTTTGTGATTACTGAAGAAGGAAGGCACATATCTGTGCTGGTGCACCAGAGGACTGACGATCACCAGCCGATAGTGGGGACTGGCACTTCTCTCCAGTCCGTCAAACATCTCTCCGAGGGCCACGCTCACTTCGTAGCCCAACAATCCGGGGTTGACCAGAGAATAAATCCTCTTCTGGCTCATTTTAAAGCCCTGACCCAGAGCACGACGAAGAAAGATCTCCACCTGCTCCTCTGTGGTGGCCTCCCTGCACACCAGCACCTCGTCGGAGGAGGGCAGCGGCTGCGCTGGGCTGTGGACGTAAAGCGACAGCGTTGTTGGGAAAACCTCTGTGGCGGGACAGAGCACCAGGTTGGGTTTCCCCTCCTCAAGGGAACTTGGGAGGTTCCTGGAGATGTGCTGCTGGCTCGTATCAGATAGGCAGGAAAGGAAGCGTGCAAGTGTGGAGATGTCCAAGTGCTGGTGAAGATGCTGCGGCATGTTCTCCTTGAACTCCCTCCACAGATCCTCCATGCTATTGTCTTTACCATCCTCCCCTTTGCTCAAGCCTGAGCAATCCATGGCCTCATCATCTTCCACTATTGTGTCATCCTCATCCTCTGAGGAAAACTGAATGAAATCCTCAACTGAACCCTTGGCGCCTTGCTCAACAGTTTTCCTCAGAGTTATCCCTGTTGCATTTTCAAAGGCAATTCTGATATCAACCAGGGTGCACTGGGGCTTAATCGGAGTGAGCAGATGCCATAACTGTTGAGGAACCGGGGTCTGCCGGTGACACACACTGTGTATCCAGTGGCATAGGTAGACCAGCTGCTCTGAAGTGAAGTGGTTCAGCATATGGAAGTTGGAGCGTTTTTCGCTGATAAACAAACACCATTCCTTATGGCAGATCTCCATGGAGCGACCAAGCTGTTGTAGGTTCTCCGTCACCTCCCCGTGAAACTCGTTTAGTCTGCCATCAAATGACAGGAATCTCACTTGGATACATGGCTGGCACTCCTGTAGGCAGTTGACCGAAGCATTCCATTCCCTGTAAAGCATGTTGCCTGACATTTGCATTTCGAGCAGAATCGAGGCCACTCTTTGAACACCTTCAAAGACCTACAAAAAAAAGAGAGGGGGGAGATCATGACATATGGTTCAAATAATGTATGCCACATGCAATTCAAGAAGACAATTCTGTCAAAGTCTAAAAGTCCTCTGACCTGTGTGAATCTTCTGACTTGGTTTTTGCCAAGTTCTCCCTTAGATGACATGAGCATGAGTTTGTTTTGCAGCTCCAGCAGCTCTTCAAGGCTGTATCTCTTCTGTCCATGGCCCTTGTCCACTTTTACAGACATGAGGTTCTGCAGACACCTCTGAGAAGTATGAAGAGCACAATGCAATTAAAATGAAACAGACAGCCATGAAAATAGAGAGCTTTGCGTCATCATCATTGATGCAAAGTTTGCTGAATCGTCATCATCACAATTGCCATTCATTATTTACTAATTCATATTGCAGATTAACAGAATTCATGCATCATTAGGGGTTAACACTCTTCCTCAGTCTACTTTATAGGTAGGCTGTGGACCTAAGGGATCAAAACCAGGACCAATCGGCGTGGAATCAAACACCCTCAGACCATCCGAATAGAGTAAAGTACTATCAGCACCCTGACAACTCACCTTTTCTGTGTTTTCGTTGGACCATCCAATCTGATAAACTCCTGTTTCATTAATGGAGGAAGCCAAAGAGAGGGAGGACTGCTCCACAGACCCATGGGTCTCCTTCAGTCCCTTCAGCCAGCTCAACAATCGAGTAGAGTCCCTCTGCAAGGCGAACCTATTGCCGTTAATGTCACTCGAGTCGTTTCAACATTGCAATCTCAAAAAAAAGAAAAACATTCGTACCAATTTATCCGGTAGTTTCTCGTCTCGTAGCTGGGCCTCCCACACCAGTTTGGCAAAGGTCATGAATTCCTTAAAGCCAGCGGTGGTGCGGAGGCTGTAGAGCAGAGGCCCGTAGCCCATCACTGCGTCGTGGAAGCAGGCCACCTGGTCGATCTCTGTGTCGTTCTCTCCAGCAGATATGGACGCCAGCTCAACAAACACCTTGACCTCGCCCATGTCTGTGGTGGGAGCGTGAAACATGCACATGTAACACAGAGGGCCCTATCTCGCACACCGAGCACTTGACTTTCTACACCAACGCATGTATCGTTGCTGGAGAGGTGTGTTCCGGCGCAAATGATACTGCTATTTTAGTGATCTAAAGAATGCGCCAATGCAATTGCGCTACTGACCAAAACTTCCTGGTCTAAATGCACTAGCGGATAGCGCAGTTGGTGTTGCTATTTTGACATGCCATGGCAGGACAGAACTGCAACATACGCTTACACACACGTAGGCTATACACAGCACAAACATGCAAACGATTAATGTGTGGTCACGCATCTGTCTAAGCGGAGACTGCAAACGCGCTGTCAAAAATATCAAACTAGTCAAGTCCAATGCACTGGCTCTTAAAGGGGATGGCAGGTGGAACTCTCATTGTTTTATTGCACGTTACGCCCAAAACACACCTACGGGTTTCAGACCAACCCATTTTAGATTTACGCAGGGCGCAAGAGCAATTTATCCGCCGTCATAATAGCAACATCGCCATAGAACCGCCCACAAAGCTACTTCTGCTTTGCACCAAAACACATGCATTTGACCGTCTAACTAGGGCCCAGAGACTGGGGTCGTTGAATTGGAATACTGTGGAAAACGGAGGCAACTTGTGCTCACTCTTTAGGTTCTTCTTGACCCAGGTGATCAGGGTGCGGCTCCTCAAGAACTCGTCCAGACAGAAGGTCTGCTGCTTGGTGACGCTGGAGAGTTGCTGCTTGGCGCTGATCAGGTTGCTTGAAAGTGAATCGAGTGTCCTCTGTTTGAACGAGGCTTCTTGCTGTTGTGCAGATAACACATCGTATGTAATCACAAACAACACAAAACCCTGGATCATTGCTAAATGAATTCTGAGCAGAGATTTAAGGGGTTTACCAGTTGGGTGAGATTCAGGATCTCGCTGAAGTCTCCAGAGAGCTCCATTTGATCTGCAATCTGCAGCACTGAACTCGCTGCAGCAGCGACCCCGAGGACCTGCCGATAGTCCTGGATCTGAGCGAGCCTCGCCTCCACCCAGTGGTCCTCAGGCGGAGGGAGGTCGTCATGGAGTTCTTCCATTTGGCACATTACATCAGCCATCAAACTCAGCTCCTGCTTCATAAGTTTCCCGTCTCCACTGTCCCTTGCGTCCACCAGAACCCGGTCGAGACGTTCAAACGTGATGGTGGCGTTGGCGATTTCAACGCCGTGCCGGAAGTAATCGTCTAGCAGGGGTCGCCAGATCGAGTCGCAGGCCTGCGATAGGGTGACCGGAACCGGCCCTGAGCTGCCTGACCAGTTTGTGTCCAGTCCCGCAGCCTGTCTGTCCCAGTATGTGAGAATCAGGTTGCTTCTGCGAAGTTGATGCATTTCTGAGGCCATCTCTAGGATGTCTGGGCTAAGTGAATACCAGAGGATCTGCCAGTCAGACTCTACCTGGTCTCTCAAACTATTCACCAGCATCAACTTGTTCAGGCTTACTGAGTCGATGTCTTGTTGATGTTGCTCTTCGAGTGTGAACATCTCAGACACTGGATGAAAACATAACTAGGTTACTGGGAACTCAATATACGACCACAAACCCACCATATGATACAGAAGGGTGTGCAAGTAAATGTAATGGAAATGTAAGATAACAAACTCTAATTACCTGTGATGCTTTCTGTGACTTTGCCAAACATCTTTATCAACGTGGTCACATGCTGTTGTTGCTGAAGGAAAAAGGTGAGCTCCTTCTCTCTCTGAGCCAGAATGCTCTCTGCATCAGCAGGAAGGACCTCCGAGGACCCACTCTTTCGATCTGCAGAGGACATCATTGGGAAGGAGTTGGTTGAGATGGGTCCCGTTACACTTGCGGGTAAATTGAGCAGCATGGTATTAGAATAAAGTGACATACAGTGGTGGTAGAGCTTCTTAAACTGGTCTTTGTGCTTCAGGGTGGTCCTCAGATCTCCCAGTGCTACATGCCCTACTATCAGGGAGTCGACCAGCGACGCTATTCTGGCCATGCAGCCTCTGACAATCTCCGCAGCCCCGTCATCCAGCGGGGGTGTCTTCCCTTCTACAGCAGACCAATGGATGAACACATGTAGTGGATCCACACAATGTACAATGTATAAACACTGCGAACCAATGCATTACAAATGCATAATGGTAAAATTGGCCGTGACATATACCTTTCTGTTTGAACATACCTTGAGACAGAATGCAGCTGATGGCGGACTGTGGATCAAGCAGCTGTAGCACAGATTTGTGGTGAAACCTTTGAGTGGACTCCACTATAATCGAGGAAAGGATGTCGCCGGGGATATCTTTCACATAAGAGGCAAGGGTCTGCATCAGGGCCCCCTCTTTCTCTCTCTGCAGATATGGAAGGATGAAATAAGTTGGTAAATCCTGAACCAGAGGGAGAAACACTTCATCGATATCAGATCAGATATCAGACAAGTTAGAACCTGTTGACGAAGCAAACATTGTTAAAGTAATTGAGCTATTGCAGAATTCTCCCAGGTTGTTGTTCCTTAGATTGGAGGAAGATTGGATGACTTGCGACGTCTGGGATAACGTCTGCACCTTTGCACACTCCACAAGCAATACCAGAGCATATATATACCTGGCAGGTGCCTCGAATGGCGGCCTGACACAGCTCCTGGAAGCAGGTTTGTAAGGTACTGTGGCTCGTCCGCATGCGCTTCAAGGACGACTCAAGACAACACATAAGGATCCTGTCCTCTTCCTTGGACTGCATGGACACCAGAGGACACAGCAAACAAGAGTGAATGTAGTAACAAGAAGAACCTGAGAAAAGTAATGTCCATGTCTCAATGGGCTTTACAGTAAGCGGCTCACATTCACCCTATCCACACACACATTGATCTATCAATACACGGACAGTGGTGTGAACCATGCAGGGGAACGGCCAGCCCATTAGGAGCAGAGAGGGAACGGTCATTCCTAAAGACACTTCAACAGCTAGGAGGAAGCGCCCACTGGATGCTCTACCTCTGCACTCACTACTGCTGCCCATGTGTGTGTAAGGTGTGTGTGAGGCAAGCACATAAGAACATGTTCCCATGCCTGGATCGCCATCGTCAGCCTACCTGGGTGATCCTGTTCCTCAGGTCCTTCTCCACGGTGGACCTCCACTGGACCAACACTTCCTCATCGGAGCAATCCACCTTCAGCAGGGCATCCCAAATCTAACAAGAAATGACGGCCTCCTTTAGACTCCAGAATCACAGAAAATGGTGGGTATTGGGATGGGGGACATTGTAATGATGTACACGCTATACTATTGATAGGAAAATCCAAACTATGAAAGAGGCCAGGAGCCGCTGAAATGCTCCCCTTATGGGTGCTTGTTGAGGTGTGTTTGTGTACCTCTATCTCTTTGTTGAGGTGTGTTTGTGTACCTCTATCTCTTTGTTGAGGTGTGTTTGTGTACCTCTATCTCTTTGTTGAGGTGTG
>JAOPUD010028123.1:0-12228 GCA_027122715.1 Trisopterus minutus
CCCCCCCCCCCCCCCCCCCCCCCCTTCTGCTTCCAGGGCTCACATGTGCGGACTAAACACTTAGCTAAACACTTAAACTCTCTATGGCAACTGCCGGCCAAACAACGGTCAACACAGCCGCGCTCGCAAGCGAGCGGTGGCCGTTTGTCTGCGAGAGAGTGCTCTGTGTGGGAGTTGGCTGTAACCTGCACTGTATCACCACTGCCCTCCCTCTTCTTATGAACCTCCACAAAAAAAACATACCACAGCCTCTGCTTTGTTCTCAGGAAGTGTCAAGCGCTCAGCCAAGTTTCTTAAGGAAAACAACTTAGTAACTGAATTGTGTAAAAATAAAGAAAACATGTCATGGACATTCCTCATCACTACTGAGATGGTGTTTGCTTCTTCATGTCCAAAACCAGTGTTTAGGCTGGGGGGGGTGTGTGGAGTGGGACTGTCTTGAAGGGGGACAAGAGGACGGTGAAGGCCAGTGTGTCTCTCTGCTCTCTCCATTCCTAGGGCCAGGAAGGCAGGGAAAATGTCTTACTAAAGGCCCCCTCTGTCATCCACCTGACCTGGCTTAGGCCGGGCTATGGTGGAACTCCTACCCCAACACCTCGCCATGGGAAAGACATTATTCAGCCTTTCCTACTCGGAGCTGGGGCTGGAACATTTAGCTTGGTCTGAATTCTGCTTACTTTGGCACCCAGTGGCCCGGGGCACCGACGGCTTATTCATCTCCGGACGGGGCGCTTCACCCTTTTACCCGAGGAGAGACTGGAGGTGGATCCCTCTCTTGCTCACCCATGTTCAGCTATTGAAGGAATGTTTCCCATGTTCCTGAATCATTTATCTGTATGGATGTGTGGTAGAAGAATAGGGCCTTTGTGCGCTTTCTCTGTAATCGCCATTATTCATGGCGGATCGGTTAATGATCATCATCTACGTCTCTTGTTTGTCAGCCACCGGTATATACTTCACCATGGCGGTTCCTTCGACTCTCCTTTTCAACGAATGTTGCTTTGTTTGTGACTTATGTGAGCGGCTCTCCAAATATGCCTCTTCTGTTGCTCTTTCCCAAGTCTGTTTGGCACAACTTAAAACAAATACAAAGTAGAAAATTCTTAAGTGATGTTTTTTTCATCCTAGCAAGCAGACAGCTGAGATAATTACAGGTAGTGGCAACACTTAGATCTCCTCCTACAGCTCTCCTCCCTCTAGGTTGGTCCCTCCCTGTACACCAAGTAAAGGCTCCTCCTGTTGGAATTAGTTTTCAAAGCTAGTGTGCAACCCTAACTCTAACTTATTTGTAGAACTTTTAGGAAGAAAAAAAAATCACCAAAGCAAATGATACACTTTAAAATGAAGATCTCTGACATGTGTTCACTTGTGTGTGCGTTTGCTTTGTACAATGTGAAGGAAGGTGTGTGAGAGGAACTCAAGGGGCCCTATCTTGCGCCCAGCCCAATGGACTTTCTACACCGACGCATGTATTGTTGCTAGTTTACACCCGGTGTGGAGCTGCCTTTTCCCTCCACAGCCACAAGTCGGTAAATTGGGGAATGATCTTACGCACCAAGGGCGGTTTGGCAAAAAGAGGAGGCGTGGTCTGGCGCAAACATTCCTTGGTGCTAGTTTGCAGTATCAGAAAACAATTGTGCCACAGACCAGGAAAAACTCTAGTCTAAAGTCAGTGGTGCATTGTTCAGATGTTATTTTAAAGGCGCACGCAACCCGCATACACTTTGCTTCTCTCATCTACAGCAGTTCCCATTCTTACAAACCATACATAATTACAAGGGAAATTAAAAATTACCACAAGAGGGATATCATTGTGGTTTCAATGAAGATGTGAAAAAATAGGCATAAATCTAGCGGACACATTCAGGCTAATTGTAGAAGGCCTAATGATGGCTCAAATTAACCTGGTGGAATAGTGGCAAGACATATAGGTATATAAAGACACCTATCATAGTGAGTTATCCGTCAAGAATCAGGAAACACAATTCTGAAGACTGCGAAATCACCTTTACCATCATTTAAGTCCATTAAAAACCCTACCTTCCAACTTACCAGTTAAGTTACGGTTGCTCATAATTTTTCTTTTGCACAGTGATATGGAATACATCTTGGGACAGAGGATCGGACAGGTGAGAGGGTCTATCTCTATCTCTCCCTCAATGAGGAGGAATGTAGGCGTAAGCTATGCCTGACCCGTCAGGCTGTGACAGATGTCTGCCATCTCCTCCTCGCAGATGAGCTGGGGACTGATGCAACCTGTCCCTATACCCTCCCGGTTGCAGTGAAAGTTACAGAGGCACTGGGTTCTGGGTCGTTCCAGCATCCCCTTAGCTCCATTGGAGGCATTTCACAATCTGCCATAAGTTCGGCTATGCATGCAGTTACGTCAGTTCTAGTCCGACATACTGGGGAATACATCCAATTCCCCGTCATACCTGACAGCCAGGAAAGAGCAAAGCAGGCGTTTTGGGTGTAGTAAGTATGGATTTCCAGGCGTCCTTGGTGTTCTAGACTGCACCCATGTGCAGCTACGTACCCCATCAGTAAATGCACTGATATACATAAACCACAAGGAAACTCATTCAATCAATATACAAGTCATTTGCGATGCTACTTGTAGAATCACCCATGTCTTTGCGAATTACCCTGGCTCAAGCCATGACAAACTCTGCCATTCCTGCCATCTTCGAGGGGAATCCTCCCTTGGATGGGTGGCTGTTAGGGGACAATGGCTATCCGTTAAATACATGGCTCATGACCACATGTATTATGCCAGCAACAGTGCGTGAAATACAATTGAACAGAAAACACTCACTCAAACACACAGTGTAATTGAACAAACATTCGGAATACTAAAAATGCGCTTCAGGTGTTTGGTAAGGTCAGGTGGTACTTGACAGTACGGTCCTCAAAAGGTTGCAGCATTCTTTGTGGCACGTTGTGTTTTCCACAACATTGCCATGAATCATGGATGTGTCTATGACATAAATGAGGATAGATTAGAGGACGTGATGTTGAACTGCATGGGACGATGCCATTAAACCCAAATGCCCCAGCAGCAGCACGGGAGAGAAGAGCTCATCTGACAGTAGAGCTGCATCGTATATAGTGAGGTAAGCAAACTAATGACATCTCCGGTCTATTGTTTGACTACGTTGCAAAATTCTAACCATGCATTCATAACCTTGTGATTCTGTGCGATTGTGCCCAAAACATCAAAGTACGTCTTTGAGAATTATTTTATTGACATTTTGTCAAAAAGAAAAGTCAATAGACCCGTAACTGAACAAAAAAAAATACAAACGACAAATGAAAAGTTGAAAAGATTTAAACAGAAGATATAGCCTAAACACTAATTCTTTCCTTCCTCAGATAGGCCTGTTACGCACGCCACGGCGGGATTGGACACATGAGGGTCTGGGAGTGGCGATGCGGGATGTGCTCCTGAAGGAGTGGGTGGACGGAGGTGGAGTGGTGGCAGGAAGAATGGGCACAACAGGGGCACAACAGGAGGAGGAAGGGGCCCAACGGGAGGAGGTGGTGTGTTTGGAGGCCCACGCTCCATGGCTGCAGCAATCCTCTCCAAACTTGAGGCGATGCGCCCGAGAGGCCGCAGCAACATCGCCACCCGGGCAAGCCGGGCGTTTGTATTTTGCTGCATCCTGGACAGCTCCCGCTCCAGCATGTCAAACCCGGTTCGTCTGAGCTGCGGGAACGGGTGGTCCTCTGGTCTGGTGATACTACTACTGCCACGGCGTGGAGTGCGTCTGGATCCCCTGCACCTTGGTGGTCGCGCGGCTCCATCCTCAGCTGGCCGGTGTACACTGATCGGCTCGTCCGCACTGGTCCCGAGGCCAGGGTCTTCTTCCTGAGAAGCTGTGGGACATTGTTTTGATTTATTGTATGGCTGCGTTACATATATTTCATGTCAATAATGATTTAAAAGATTTTCACGAGACATCTCTATGGCGTTGTGTACCTTGGGGTTGGACAGCTGGTGTATCGGGCTGGGTGCCGATTTCCAAGCCCCCAAATCCCTCAACGCTTTCCGCGGTGAGGGTGGACGCAGCGATGTCCTCTGCTGGCGTGAGGTCCTGGGTACTGGCAGATCCACCTCCAGTTATAAGGCATGTTCGTTTGTTGCCAGCAAGTTTGGACTTACCCCTTCTTCTGACGTCATTGTAGCGCTTGCGGCACTGGTAAGATGTCCTAGGGATGCCAGCCGCTGAAACAACTGTGGCGATTTCCTCCCATGCCTGTTTAACCAAAGCTAATTTGGGTGGGTTTCTCCCATCCCCATACAATATAACCTCTCTGTCTTTTACGGCCCTGATGAGCACATTGGTCTCCTCGGCTGTAAACCGTTCCTGACGTGCGCCTGGCAAATCCGCCATAATAATAGCAATCCGCCATGGAACATGCGCGCCTCGCTCATAGCAACATCGCCATAGAACCGCCCACAAAGCTACTTGCGTTTCGCGTTTCATACTTGCGTTTGAGACCGTTAAAATAGGACCCAAGGAATCCAAGTCACTTGGAAGCACGCGTTCTCCAGGAGGAGCTGCTACTTTGGCCCTGACCCTGCCGTAGTAAAAAAACAAGCCTACAGGACTATTTCTACCTTCCGTCAGAGGTCTTTGCTGTTTTGCTCTCGGGCTCCCTTGAAAGACTCAAAGAGAAACATGAGAGGGCAGTTAGTACAGCCGCCTACTCATGTTGATGTTGAGTAATATTCCCGCACCAAAGACATTGAGCCCAGCTTTTGTTATCTGCGTGTGGAGAATGGAAGTTATATAAACAGGCTACCGTAGATCACTTGCACAACCTGAAAAACAAATTCAAATGTCCAGTCCAACAGCCCTTTTACATAAATAGACGACCCCACTGAGCTGAAAATAGAGGAATGTGGAGGCCATGTTCAGATTCTAACAGATATTGTATTGGGTTTCATAACACCCTGGAATTTCCTGTGCCCACAGAATATATGTCTAAATATATTCTATGTAACACAACGTAACACATGGCCGTGGCTACGAGATGTTTCGCAGGGATTAAGCAGTTTTGCTAAGGAACTTTGCCTGTCAAAAGAAGACTGTCATCAACTCAATGGTGTACCATTGCATGGACTAGCATTGTAATTACCGCCACACTCAGGGCCTCCATTGCTTTACACATGAAGGCAGTACTTGTCGGCTCAGCAATCTTCTTCAGCCCTATACTGCTGGGATTTTTCAAAGTCTAAGGCCGTGACACGGGTTTCCTTGCATGGGAAGAAGCTAATGCGTCTCCTAACAGTGGGTTTTGAAGCGAGCACGGCACGCCTTTGCTGCTACGGCCGTGGTTGTTTACTGACATTCTGAGGGATCCGGAGAGGTTTGCCGCAAACTGCCTCGCTTTTGTGACCGAAATTGAAATAAAACCGTTGTAATTATTCACATGTGCCGTAGCCCCCGCCGACACTAACACACGTTTGATGTAGCGTGCGACGGGAGCACCCACAGAGGTTGATCCTCACTGGGCCTGCGAGCGGAGCAGGGCACCGCACGCCATGGGCCCTGACTCTCCTCCTGTCTTAAAGAGGGACCTCAGAATGTAGTGCTGACTGAGAACTGCATCCATAGGGCTGCAGGGGCAGGCCCCAGAAGAGATTGAGGAGACAAGACGGGTCAGGACTATGGGGTGGTCGATGGAGGTTCAAGGGGTTGGTTCGCTCTTCTAGATGCTCCCTTCATCACCGCTGGGCCAACACGTCCCAGTTGTCGCTCTTGTGCGCTAGAGTGGCTGTCCAATCGGTGAGCGCTTGACAGCGTTTGCGTGTGAGTACTCGTTTGGTTGTTTCACAGCCTAGCGGCGCTCTATGTGGTGATGGATTGGGCTGGGGTCTAATGCCAGACTCCTCCCCCTTTCACAGCAGACAGCTGATTTATGTCTGGTCATGGACACTTGTACTCTGAGGACCGGAATTTAAAGAATGCTAAAGACCCCTCCTCTGCTTGTTCTGTCCACAGTGGAACAAACGGAGCTGGTGCCCTGTGGGGTACGTGAAGCCATCTCTCCCTCTACATGGGAGGAATCCCAGAGGCAAACCTATACATCTTTCTCACCTCTATATCAGTGTATATCATTACTAGTGATAACAGTAAGGAGAAATCTGGCACGACTCGTCTCAATGCTAGTTTACCCCCCTGACCCCAGCCCCCCCAATACACACACACACACACACATGCAGCCAAGACCCCTTGACACTGACAAGAAAGAAAAAGACAACATACGACAAAATGTATTTATTTGTGTTGTATCATTAAAAACACAAATCTGTGCATAGGCATAGTGTTCTATGAAATAGGCCTGCTCGCAAGGAAAACTATCATGTGACAACAAAACAAAAGAGGGCTTTGTTAAACACGGTTGAAGGTCACACAAAATATATGTAAATGAGGAAACCAAAGTTCAAGGTTGTGCAATAAAAAAGCAATGAAGACATAAGGACACCGGAGCACTTTCAAAAGAACCGTGTATATAGGCTGCAAAAGTCCGTAAACCACATAAGTCGATACTTTGTAGCCGATATCAGTAATTAATTGCTAAATGAAAGGCACGATGGCTGGGTTTGAGTTATAATACAATAGCGCATGCACCCTAACATGCTGATAGCATGACTGAAAAACATGAAGAATAACCAGCACTCCATAGAAGCTAGAATAGTTCTCTATTTCAAACTTAAAAAATATAAGCAGCTCTGCCTTCTGCAACTCATTCTATTGCAGCGATACATCCAGACACCGTTCTGATTGCTTTGCGAGTCCAATGTCCATAAATTCCCTTTGTTCTCTGAAGGGGATCTCAGCTTTGTTCAGGGCCTGTTCTTGGCTGAAGGTTGGTCCATTATGTTGAGCACTTCATCCAGGATGGATGGGCCCAGATCAAGTTCAAGTGAGAGCATAGATCCAGTAATCTGGCCAAGGGAATCCTGTGACAATCTCTTATCCTTGCTGAACTCACAGTCAAAGTCACATACCCGTCCCTCCTCCACCCCGCTATCCCTGTCTGCGTATTCTCCACTGAAACGAGAAAGCCCCTTCTCATAACCCATGGTTATGTTGTTGCCAAATGGTCCAAAATCACAGTTCCCAGTGCTGTTGAGACTGCCGTCGCCATTGTAGATTTCCTCTTCATGACTGTGGCCCATGAAACTTCCCTTTCCATCGAAACTTTCATAGCTGTCGCTACTTGCGTCACTGTGCAGGCTGCCGTTGGTTTTGTAGCTGTTTTTGCTGAGAGTACTGGCATTAAAGGGCCGTGGCTTTTCAGACCTCTTGTCACGTTTTTTCATTTTGGTAGCATCAGATACTGACTTGGAGGTCGGCTTCGAAGATTTCCCCAGCAGATCCAAGAGCACATCGGGCTTTGACTGCATACTCAGAGAAGGTTGCGTGGGCTCCTCGGTGAAGACCTCCATCGAGTGTAAAAGGGCGTCCATCTGCATCCTCTCCAGTGCGTCCGCTCTGTCTTGCTTCATGGCGGCAGTGGGACCCAGGATGTCCTCCAGGGGCACGGGGGGAAGCGGGAACGCGGAGGAGGAGATATGGGGCAGGGTGAGGGCCTGGCCCCCGCCGATGGTCGGCAGGGAGATAGCGTTCTTGAGCACCGGGGATGGGGTCTCGGCAAAGTAGGCTTCAGAGGTGCTGCTGGTCCTCTGGTAGTCGCTCTGCGTGCCGTACTGCGGGTGGACGACCTCCACCTTCCCCGGCAGCAGCTCAAACCTCCCCTGGAGGAAGGACATGTCCCCGAAGGCGTCCCTCTCTCCGCCCCTGCCGATGTGGATGGTGTGACGGAAGTCTCCCAGCGGTGGACTGATCATGTCCGGGGACAGGATGTCTCGCAGGCGACATTTCTTCCCCTTCTTGCTGTTGTTTGGCTTTAGGTAGATGGGTGCTTTGGCCGGCATAGCTGAGGTCAACTATGGGGGTCTTGGTTTTCAGGAGAAACAGTACAGTATGCTCTATTGGTATGGATGGCTGTACAGTATGCAGCGTGCCCTTGAAAAAGGACCTCCAGTTACATTCTCAAACGCTCAGGTCATGTGCAACTCCCGAAATAACTTCAGCCGTTCTGTCATTGATCGGGGAATTGGATTCCAAGTACTGAAACTGCTGAGGCTTTCGGTTGAGGAGAGGTCAACTGGCACGGTGTTCTGCAAAGAAGAGCAAAAAAACAAGAAAAGGACAAGTGTTAGTTTACAAGCTCTTGGACAATGGTAAAATCCAAGCCTGTAAAACAATTGGCTGTTTGCTTGAGTCACAGTACAGGGAGAAGGAGTTGTCGAACGGCATGCATTCCATTGCACGTTTTTATTCAACACTTTAAACCCTGCATGGACAGATTTACTGAGATGTCCTTTCCTCAGACCTTTCCATGGGCCTTGCACTTTGATTTGCTGAGCTCCCCTACAACCCTCCTCTCGTCAGCCACCCAGATGAAGATCTCTGGTCACCAGCTCAAGTCACATAAATACAAAAAATAAAACTCTGGGCCAGCAGTAAATATCCCCCTCATCCCTTCACATCTGGATGGAACGGCCAAACCAGAGGGAAACATGCTTGGTCCGAATCCAGTGCTGCTGCTACTGCTGCTCCTTAGGTTCCTCTTTGCTCTATTTGCATCCACATGCATTTGCTCATCTGGACGTGTTAATGCCAAACAGCTGGACTGATTTGGGAGAAGAAAAGACGAAAGGGGACTGTGGTAGGATCAGAGAGGCACAGCAAATTATTTTATAGAGGGGCTGCTGCTCAAAAACAAAGAGAAGTAGATGTGAATGGACCAGGGAGGAGAAGAGAGCGAGAGAGACAGAGAGAGAGGGAAGGAGAGAGAGAGAGAGGGAGAGAGATAGGGAAGGAGAGGGAGAGAGAGGGTTAAGGGGTTTTAGGTTGCTCTTGCAAGAGGGAGATGGAGTGAGAGATTATACGGGGTCGATGTTATGAGAGACGACGCTGCAGATGAGGTTGTTGCTTCGCTTTGAAAAACCGAATATCTGCTTTGAATTTGAACGGAATAGCAACTGGACACGTGAATGTCCCGTTTAGAATGTTTCAAATCTCAAAGCGGGCGATGAGTTTTAGAGGTCAGTTCTGTGTGCATATGTGTGGTATTTGGAACAGCTCTATATTTGTGTATGAGCAGCTGGTCCAGTGTGGGATGTGCAAAGTAGGATAAAGAGAGAACATCAGTTTTGGCCGGTTAGAGAGACCGACAAAGAAGAAAGGAAAGGATAAAAAAAAAGCACTGTGTATAGAAGGGAAGGGAGTATACGATGTGTGGGGTTGAGGTGTAGGAGGGAAGGCGGAGGGAGGGGGGGGGCACCAGAGAGGAGAGAGCTTGCCCATTTATAGACATATTTACTTTTGAGAGGTATGTCAGTGGTGACCATCTTACCGAGTGCACAGTTAAACACGCACAACCAAGAGTGCCTGGGCGGTCAAGTCCAGCTTCTTCAGGGGAAAAAAAAACACTGAACAAAATGTTTGACTGAGAAAACATCCACATTCCTGCCCCATAGACACACAGAGAGACGATGTGCAGCAGGCTTATCAGAGCCTCTCCAGGCACACTGCTCTTAAACAGCAGCTTAGGAGAGAGAGATACACTGCGAAAGAGAGAGAGAGAGAGAGAGGGAGAGGGACACATGAGATAGAGGGAGAAGGAGACATACATTGTTTCAATTGCAAATTGCTTTTACTATGTTAATATCCTTCATAAACCGCTGGCTGTATTATATATTTTATGTCTGTTATATTTGGAATTATGATGCAAATGATTTTGGATGAATACGCCTTGAAAACGACATTATCAACCTCACATAATGTCTCAGCAAACTGGCGACGCTCCTATTCTTGGCATAAAGTTTCTCTATTAGGAGGATGCCATTCCAATTCAAATAAACCCGTCAGTCAGCGAGGGCTATGGATCTATAGATAGACACCCCGGAAGGATCCGGAACATGTGTTGCACTCTCCTCATGTATTTTCAGTGTAGCTGTGAGCGCCAGTGCTCCTACTCTATTAGGTGCCTGACTGGGGCCTGCTGGGAGATAGCCGTCGAGAATGTGTGTCATGGCGTAAAAGAGTGTTTCTGAGAGTGTTTTGTATGCTAAGGGTGAGGAGTGTGTGGCGGGAGTGGGGGCTCTCGTCTACTGCAGTTGGGTTAAAGAAATCCCCCGTACCCTCCCCCTGTCATCGCTCAGTCTTTTCTGACCTTGAAGGGGGGTCTGGGGGGAGGAACTGCAGCAACTAGTTAGCTTAACCTATGCGGCCGAGGCTGGTCGATTCTAAAACCCCCCGCTCCCCGTCAGGGCCACACTGTTCCGCGCATTATACAACATCTACGGTACTGTCCTCCATTACTCGGCTCAGTCCCCCTTCTGACTTAAGCAGGCGCTTCCTTTCCACCATACATTATTGATTATCGCCATGAAATTAAATCTCTTCCGCCACCGAGAATCGTCTAGACTGCCTTTTCTCAAGCGGCATGGCGTTAGCATACATTGCGCCTGCTCGGGCGTTATTATAGACGATAATCCGGTTTCAAATCAATAGTATGGATGGCATGTAAAGGATGCCCTTCGGAGGGGACCCCAGCATCTGCCGCGCATCCCAGCCAAGGTCAGCAGTGGCTGCTGCCTCGTGAGAAGGAGTCGGCCGTTACGGTGAGGACCTGACCTTCACATCTGACGTCCTGCTGGTGCCTCCGTTTGGTTTGGGTGGTAAACACGTGAGGAATGTCAGAGGCCACCGACCAAACTATGTGGAAAACAATATCCATACCGCTTCTCCAAACCTCTCACCACACACACACACACACACACACACACGGCCACGACTGTTTTTCATTAGAGGGCCGGAAAAAAAGCCTAACTTCACGTGCTTATTGAGACTGGAATAAAACATCAAATAGACTATGAGGTCCATGAGTGGAGCTAGTCTAGGACTCAGAAGGAAATGACAATAGCCCAGGATAGATAGGATAGGACAAAGAGCTGCGACCGACTAACCCACCGGATCAACGTTAGTCTCTGCCAGGGTGTGAGCTGTCGAGCAGGTGCCCTGTTGAAGCCAGGATGCTTCCCTCCTTTCTGGACAGGTGCCCAGAAGAAGCGGCACGTGTTGGCAGCTCTGATCAGAGGAGGGTTGGCAACGCCTGCACGACGCCACTGCAGAATGTCTTCAGGGGTTTTATTTACACATCCGCTGGAAAGGGTGGCGGGGGGCGGCGGGGGGGGGGGATATAGTGGCGCCCGGCCCCTGTCTGAGAATCACTTGGGCAGACGGTGCTACTGACATGAGGCCTGAGTGCTCTCAGCCCTGGTGAAGCCCTATGGGTCAGTGGGCCATCTGCAGCTATTTGGAGTCCACTACACCAGAGGGCTATGGCTCATCAAAACAAGGGGCAGAAAGGGGGTAAGAGTTGAGTGGCAGGGGGGCAGGGGGGGGGGGGTTGACTTAATGTGAGGACTGACAGATATGGGTAGTAATTGGGGGGTGCAGGGATGGGGAGTGGGTAATTAAAGTTAAGGCTGGACTTAACTTAACTCGGCTATTTTGGACACCTTGTGTGTGTGTAAGTCACATGTGTGTGAAATAAATGGGTCAGCATATTCTTAGAACGAGTACAGCCCTGTTTAATGATGCCATGTGGCGTCAGCGTATCCAAACATACAGTAGAGGGGCCTAGGCTGAGGTCTAAATTTAGTGAGATGGTGTTAAAGCTTGTGCTGCTGTGCAAACGTCATTGAACCTGACGATGCTATTATTGCATTGAACTGCATTGATACTGAACATTCTAATATCTACCCTATACTTCATAACGCCTCTGTAGGGTAAAAAGAGAAAAAACAGCGGTAGTGTTGTAGCATGTTGTGTGTTGCGTAAGTGCCCCGTAAGGTGGCTCCATATATTTCCCATCATAATGCCTGGAACAGACATCAAATGCATCTCACTGAAGGTCGCTGGCGATCTCCTCAGATCCTGTTCCAACACGTTAAGCCCTGGCCCTGGCGTCTATGAATAGTGGAACGACCCTCACTTTGGGTTGCGGCAGAAGAATAGGCGCATACCACAGGGAGCATAATGGTAGCCTTACAGAATGGCAAGGAGCAGTTTGTTGCACAGGGAAAACCTCAATTATAGGCAAAGACCTTCCTACGGGAGTTAGCCGGCTGGAGAGGGCTGG
>JAOPUD010028155.1:0-12138 GCA_027122715.1 Trisopterus minutus
TTGTAAGATAATTGCGCAGTTAAAAACATGTTTTAAAGAAAATACTCACCATCAGCCTAAAGGTAGCAGAAACTGATCGGTGCGCACGCAGGATCGTGAATTTTCGAGATGCGCATGCGCAGAACCACTAGGTAGCAGGATTTGATGGGTAGCAGAACACCGGCAACAACACCACTATTTATTTCATTGTCTCCTTCCACTTCCACGCCGGAATTCTCGAGCATGTGCAGGACGCAAACTCCCGGCAATACGATAATATCGAGTACACATGAAGGTAGATAGCCGACGATGACCGGCTCAAGCCCAGCTATCGTATCGACTTCGCTAATCTGGTCCTGAGACGATCCTTTTGGCTAAGCAGATTGAATAAAACTGTTTACATGAATCCAATCTTTATTCAATACGTTAATTACACGATTATGCTCCAGCATGTAATACGTAGTACGCAGTCAATTTGATCACACCATCCTGGCCTGTAGGCAAGGGGTTTGAGGGTTTTGTGTCCAGGGGCACTGTTGCTGTATCAGTAGACGGGGATGAAATACCTGTGTCTATTCTGAGGGATACTGGGGCAACCCTGTCCTTACTGGTTCAAGGAGTAATAGATTTACCAGCAGCCTCCTGCTTAGATGCATCCTCCCCAATAGGAGTATTTGGGGGTGGACCTATGTCTGTATGTCTGTACCTTTGTACAAAGATTTTCTGAAGTCAAATGTAGTGTCGGGACCAGTCACAGTAGGGCTCGTGCCCTCCATTCCCATAAAAGGGGTCAGCTTTGTGCTGGAGAACGATCTGGCATCTGAGTACTCAAGTTTTTGTGACTCCCATTTTATGTAAAGAGCCTTGTGAGGTCCCTGAAACCAAAACTTTGGTGAGGGAACATCCCGAGGTGTTCTCAGCATGCGTAGTTACCCAGGCACAGTCGCGTAATATAGAGACCAGGGAGTCTGCCCAGCAGGAGGAGCCACTAGAGGGGCTGGGGGGTAGTTTTTTTTCTAAACTGACTGGGATGACGGATTGCATTATAGACTCTAAGTTAACCATAGAAGCACTTCTCTTAGAGAAAGAGAGGGATCCCTCTGTGGCACCCCTGAAACAAACTGCTGCTAATGCAGAGGACATGAGGGATGTAGCTGAAGAAATGGGGTCCTTATGAAGAAATGGAGGCCTTGTGATCGCCCGGCAGAGGAGCTGTGCACGGCCATAACTCAGGCGGTGTTGCCCGAAAGTTTCAGGAAGGAAGTCTTACATCTGGCACATGAGGTATCCATGGTGGGTCATTTAGGCGTTCGGAAAGCACAAGAGAAAATCCTCAGGCATTTCTTTTGGCCTAAGTTACACGAGGATGTGGTGGCGTGTTGTCATGCGTGTCAAGTTGTGGGTAAGCCCAATCAGAAAATCCCAGTTGCTCCTGTAATGAACCTACATTTATATTTCTACATAGTTTTTTTTATTTTGACATGATTCTGTATTTTATTTGTGGTCATAAGGTCATCTAATTTATTTTTGTCAATCATCAGATCAACATACGTGGTTAGGGTTAGTGAATGTTGATTCTACATTCAATGTTGAATGTTGTTGGCCCATTCTTGATTACATGCGATATATAGCGCAAAGAATTCTGGAAGTTGGAGGCTCATCACTCTCTCCGACGGCCGTGGATGCCTTATCGGATGGATGCGCTTCACTCTCTCCTCGCCCGTGGATGCCTTATCGGTTGGACGCGCTTCACTCTCTCTCCGCTCTGAAGTCTTATCTTGATGAGAATGTGTCCACACTAGAGGAAGCTGCTAAGTTTGCAGATGAGTATTCACTCACTCACAAATCTAAGATTGGGTCTCATGATAGGCCATATCTACCTAAGAAGAGTGGTGGTAAACCATATTCGGCACATGCAAGAGATGTTAAAGAGAGAAGTGCTGATATTAACAAGTTTAGTGACACCAAAAAGGAGGTGCCCACGGGTCCTACGTGTCATTATTGTAAGAAACCAGGTCACGTTTTGTCTGAGTGCCTAACTCTTAAAAGAAAGCGGGAAAAAGAGGCCTCGCCTAACGCTTTGGTGAAGTCTTTCACAGAAATGCCTATTGAGTTTGGTTCAATGGAATCATTTTGTCCTGACGATGCTAAAAAAGCTGAGTCGTCTGATCTTCTGAGGGAAGAGTTCCTTCCTTTCGTGTCTGAGGGATTTGTTTCTCCAAGTGAAAATTCTGCTCCTCAACCCATTCTAATTCTCTGTGATACTGGGGCTTCCCAGTCGCATTTGTTAAAAAAGGCATTGCCCTCCTGTGAAGATGAAGACACTGAAATGGGTGACTTCATTCTTGTTCAGTGTATTAAGGGGAGAATTGTGACCGTACCTCTGCACTCTGTGTTTCTGAATGAAAGTGGGGCAGCAGCAGTGTCCAGCCTCCCTATCAAAGGTATTTCTCTTTTACTCTGCAACAACCTAGCTGGTCGGAAAGTCGTCCCCTCGGTTCAGTTAACTTCTAAGCCGAGCACTGAAAATGAGAGAAATTTAGACTTTGAGATTTTCCCTTCATGTGCAGTGACTCGAGCTATGGCCAAAAAGCAAAAGAAGAGTAGGACTCTGCAATCTAGCACTTTGTCAGGTTTTGATGAGTTGTCAAGATACTTTTCTTGGTAGTCTTTGAGCAGGACAGTAGTCGTTCACCACAAGACGCTGGGAACGATTTACAAGTGTCTGATGATTTATCTTTGCAAAGAAAGTAGTTGATCACCGAGCAAAGCAGTGATCCTGAGATTGCTGAATTGAGAGAAAAAGCTCTCCCAGATGACGAAATTGTCAAAGTACCAGTTGGTTATTACCTCAAAGATGGGGTTTTGATGCAGAAATGGCGTCCCCCCTGATATTCCCGCCTATGAAGATTGGGCAGTCGTCAATCAGCTTGTCGTACCTAAAGTTTACAGGAAGGACATACTTACTATGGCCATGGTCATCTTGGTGTTAACAAGACTGTTAACAAGATAATAAAGCAATTCTTCTGGCCAGGTTTGCGCAAAGATGTTGCAACCTTCATAAACATACCACACTTATCAAGTGGTGGGTAAACATCAGTTAGACCCTCCCGTGGCACCATTGAAACCTATCCCGGCCTTTGGTGAACCTTTCTCCAGGGTTATTGTGGATTGTGTAGGACCTTTACCCAGAACGAGAACTGGAAATTAGTACAGTACATGCTGAGTATCATGCGTGCTTCAACAAGGTTCCCTGAAGCAATTCCACTTAGAAATATCAAAGCAGTTACTATTTCTAGGGCCTTGATTAAGTTTTTCACTTTGTTTGGTCTGCCTAAGGAGATCCAATCTCATCAGGGTAGTAATTACACCTCTGGATTGTTTCAGCAGCTTGTTCCTCAGCTAGGAATTAACTGAATGAACTGGGTTGGACAGATTGGAGTAACGGATGGAGTAACAGATTGGAGTAACGAGTTTCTGGCATCACTGCTCTTACATTACCCGGCCCCTAATTGGTTAGGCAGGAGGACTAAACAATTAAAAATTAAAACATTAAGAGCTACAATACTTCAAATGTCCATAAACTATTAAACTAATATAATTTATTTTCACTCTTCTGATATTGCCTCTTCCAATAGGCACAGCTTGTTCACAGGTCTTTCCAGTGTACTGGTACTTGTCTTAATCCTCACTCTTCGTACTGTCCCACTAGAGTCTGACAATGTTTCCACAACCTTCCCCATTAGCCAGGAGTTGCGTGGGGAAGAACTGTCCACTAGTAGCACAACATCTCCCATCATGAAGTTTCTTCTTGGCTTGAGCCATTTCTGGTGCTCCAGAAGAAGTGGCAAATATTCACGCGTCCATCTGGTCCAGAACAGATCCACGAGATATTGAACTTGTTTCCATCTTCTTCTTGTGTGTGTATCATCTTTGCTGAAGATGCCTGGAGGCATGCTGGGTTGACATTTCAGCAACAATAAGTGGTTTGGTGTCAGAGGCTCGACGTCGTTCACATCGTCCGAGACGCTTGTGTGCGGCCTAACGTTAATGATGCTTTCTATTTCACACATGATTGTGTGTAGGCAATCATCATTCGCTGCTTGCTCTTTCAGTTGGGAATTGAGGATTCTTCTCACCGTCCGGATTTGCCTTTCCCAAACCCCACTTTGGTGGGAGGCAGCTTTGCTGGTGAATATCCACTTAATCCCTTTTGGTTGCAAAGTTCTTTCAATTTTGCCATTATCCAGCTGCTGGATGGCTTCTCTCAATTCTCTTTTGGCGGACACAAAATTTGTGCCATTATCTGATGATGATCATGATAGTAACTTGGCCTCTGCTGCTTATAAAGCGTCGAATTGCATTAATACAAGAGTCTGTGCTCTCTGACTCGACCCACACCCTGGCTGCTCTGGTGGATTCTGACGCCGAAGCCAACATAATGGACATCAAGCTGGCACGCCAACTGGGACTGGAAAACCACCGTTTGACACCTCCTATTCCTGCCGGGCACTGGACGGACACTTACTCGGATCGGTCACTCATGTCACGGCCCCGGTCTCGACGAGCCTGTCCGGAAACTATCCAGTTTCACCTGCTCCACTCTCCAGGCCAACCCCTCATCCTGGGTTACCCATGGCTCCGCCGGCACAACCCTCAGCTCGACTGGGTGACCGGGGTGATCAGGGACTGGGGAGAGGACTGCCACCGAACCTGCCTGCTTGCTGCCGCACTACCCCCTCGGCCAGTACCCACCAACTCCGCTCCTGACCTCGCCAATGTCCCAGAATGCTACCATGGTCTCAGAGAAGTGTTTAACAAAGCAAGAGCCACATCTCTGCCCCCTCACCGACCGTACGACTGTGCCTTCGACCTCCTCCCTGGAACAGCCCCTCCAAAGGGCCGTCTCTATTCGTTGTCTGCTCCTGAAAGAAAGTCCATGAAGGACTACATCACCGACTCTCTGTCCACAGGATTAATCCGCCCATCTTCATCTCCTGCTGGTGCTGGCTTCTTCTTTGTGGGGAAGAAAGATGGATCTCTTCGCCCCTGCATTGATTACAGGGGACTCAACGACATCACGGTGAAGAACCGTTACCCTCTGCCTCTGCTCACCTCTGCCTTTGAGTTGCTCCAGGGAGCCACTGTTTTTACCAAGTTGGATCTCAGAAACACTTACCACCTAGTGCGGATCCGGGAGGGAGATGAATGGAAAACCGCATTCAATACACCAACAGGCCACTACGAGTATCTGGTTATGCCTTTTGGCCTCACTAATGCTCCTGCTGTGTTCCAGGCTCTAGTGAATGACGTGCTGCGGGACATGTTAAACAAGTTTGTCTTCGTTTATCTGGATGACATCTTGATCTACTCCAGAAACCTGTCTGAACACACCCGCCATGTCCAGCAAGTCCTTCATGCGGACAAAGCCTTCAGTACCCTCAAGGCAAGGTTCACCTCCGCCCCCATCCTCCAGATGCCTGATGTGGACCGGCAAATCATTGTGGAGGTGGACGCCTCGGATGTGGGAGTCGGTGCTGTGATTTCTCACTGGGCTGCGGAGGATAGGAAGCTCCATCCCTGTGCCTTTTTCTCACGTCGGTTGTCCCCCTCTGAGTGCAATTACGACATAGGGAACCGAGAGCTGCTGGCTGTGAAGCTTGCCCTGGAGGAGTGGTGTCACTGGCTGGAGGGGTCCACCATTCCATTCCTCGTTTGGACCGATCATAAGAACTTGGAGTACATCCGCACGGCCAAACGGTTGAACTCCAGGCAGTCCCGCTGGGCCCTGTTCTTCACCAGGTTTAATTTCACTCCGTCATACTGGCCTGGATCACGCAACACCAAGCCAGACGCCTTCTCCCGTCAATTCCAGAAAGATGACACCCCCTCCAAGGATCCTGTGTCGATTCTGCCAAGTCCCTGCATCGTAGCAGCTCTGACCTGGGATGTTGAAGAACAGGTGCTGGAAGCTCTCCGTAACCAGCCAGGTCCCAGCGCTTGCCCAGCTGACTGCCTCTTTGTCCCCGAAAACCTGAGGTCCCAGGTCATTCATTGGGACATGACTCCCGCCTAGCTTGTCACCCTGGCTCCAACCGCACTTACAACCTGCTCGTCCAGAGGTTCTGGTGGCCCTCTCTGAGAAAGGATGTACGGGAATTCACCCAAGCCTGCCCCATCTGCAACAAAGTCGTCCTGCCAGCCCCCAGCCGGATGCTGCAGCCCCTGCCTGTACCCACACGTCCCTGGTCTCACATCGCCCTTGACTTTGTCACGGGGATGCCCCCTTCAAGTGGCATGACCGTCATTCTCACCATAGTTGACCGATTCAGCAAAATGCCACACTTTGTTCCCCTCCCCAAGCTCCCAACCGCCAAGGAGGTCCTGGAACACGTTTTCCGTATCCACGGACTGCCAAAGGATGTCGTTTCTGACCGTGGCCCACAATTCTCCTCCGCTTTTTGGAAGGAGTTCTGTCACCTGCTGGGAGCCACAGTCAGTCTGACCTCCGGATTCCATCCCCAATCCAATGGGCAGTCAGAGCGGGCAAATCAGGAGCTCGAGAAGGCACTGCGATGCATGACATCCTGCAACCCCCACTCCTGGTCGCAGCAATTGACATGGGTGGAGTACGCACACAATTCTCTGACCTGCTCTGCCATCGGTATGTCCCCTTTCCAATGTGTCTATGGATACCAGCCTCCTCTATTCGCCAGCCAGGAAGGGGAGGTTACTTGCCCATCTGCAATTGCTTTTGCCCGTCGATGTCGCCGCACCTGGTCACAAGCCCGAGCCACACTCCTCAGATTCGTTGTCAGCTACACTACCGGGGCCAACCGTGGGAGAACTCCTGCTCCCACCTACCATGTTGGCCAAAGGGTATGGTTGTCATCCAAGGACCTGCCACTCAGGGTGGAGTCGCGAAAGCTTGCACCTCGGTTCCTCGGCCCATTCCCTATCGTAAGAGTGATCAGTCCAACTGCTGTCCGGCTCCAACTGCCTAATTCCATGAGGGTGCACCCCACTTTCCATGTGTCTAAGATTAAGCCCATTCATGAGAGTCCGCTGGTCCCTGCTGCGCCTCCTCCTCCCCCTCCACGGCTCGTCGATGGTGGTCCGGTTTACACCGTCCGCCGCCTGCTTCGGTCCAGTTGAAACTGAAAAGAAGTCAGTGTGAAGGTCAATACCAACGATTACATTAAGTACTTGGAGTAAGATATGTACCGATACGGTCTAAATATGGCTGCCAAATTTTCAAAAAGGTGTTAGATCGTTTTCTGAGACAATAACTGATTTCAGTCATCTGTTGAGTCATCTCAACAGACCACCTGTCAATAATAAGAAGAGGGGAGTCAGATTTCCATGACACTGCAATGCACTTCTTAGCCACACAGAGCAATTTCAATGAATTTGAGTTGTGTACTGTTTAGAGAACGACAAATACCTGTACTTGTAAAGTTCCCCAATAAACAAAGTTCAGGGTCCACAGGAACACTAACTCCTGTGATCCTGGTTAAAGTGGAGCTTATATCATGCCAAAAAGGCCTAACTTTCATACACAGCCTGGTACAATGCAAAAAGGAACCAACTTCAGTATCACATCTGAAGCACATTTCTTTGTGCTTTGTGGTAAGATTTGAATGAATGTAATTTTTCTGGGGTAAGGTATAATTGATGTAGAATATTATAGTTAATTAATCTATACCAGGCATTGATAATAGTTGACAAGCTGTTTTGACATAATTCCATCCAAAACTGTTCATCAATTGTAACATCGAACATTGAAACATCTTATGCACACCTGGCTTTGGGCCCTCATTCAACAACGAGCTATACATTTTAGAAATAAATGTATGCATGTTCCCATCGTAAAGAAATCTTTCAACATCATTCATGACAGGCAGGGTCATTTCAGGACCCAAATTAGCTCTCAGAGAGGATCTTAGTTGGAGATAACAGGTTAGTTGGAGATAACAGGATAAAAGGTTTGATTGGGCAAGTTATATTTCCCCTTCATGTGCTCAAATTACATGAAAAGTCCTCTGTCTAAGCACTTCTCCAGGTGTTGGATTCCCTTATGATGCCATATGTCCACAATCTTATCTACAGTCATGGGTATAAGTTCATTTTGCTTTAAAGGTGTTTTAGGTGACAGTCCCACCTTCAATCCAAGACTTTTGTGAACCTCATACCAAATTTTTATCAGATGGATCAATATAAGGTTATCTGTCCTGTTGTATACAGTTCTAGAATGATGCCACTGTGGACCTTGTCTTTCAGGGGGTACAGTCCGATTTGTGTCCAAGAAGGTGCGTCACTGCCCTCAAAAAAGGTTGAGATTAACCTAATTTGAGCTGCCGAGTAGTAGTTTTTAAAATTTGGTAGTCGATGTCCCCCTGAGCCATAGTCCCATGTTAGCTTTCCCATGGATAACCCGGGGTACTTTCCAATTACAAACAAATTGTCTGACATATCTATTGAGAGCTTTGAAGAAGGATTGTAACAGATATTGCAATCTCGGTTGTACATTCATTTTAATGCAATTAACTGCCAATCGAGGTGAGAGGCAGGCCCATCCATCTACGTAAATCATCCTCAATCTTACTGAGCAGTGAGAGGTAATTTGTACAGGTTTTTGAGGTTGTTGTCTACAAATATCCCATAGGCCAACTAAATGGACTTGCACGCTGGAGTGTGGAGTGATCAAAATTTGTCAATTGGATAATTTCACTTTTTTCCAAATTCACCTTATAGCCTGAAATATTACCATAAGTATTAAGTACAGTTTGTAGGAGACTTCCGGTTATGGCACGGTGCTGAGCGGTCGTGTTTCGGAGCCCCTCCGGTGAATTTGCTCAAAGTGGGCAGCTAAGCAGTCTTAATTAATTTATGCATTTACCTAAAGTTTCTCTAACACAATGACTGCTCCAATGGCACCAAAACAGCCAAGCAGACGCAAAAACTTTTGAAGTCTGACGCCACGCTGAGCCCCTCGAAACAAGCTAACGATGAAACTAGCAATGCTAGCGATGCAGCCTTGGGGACTAATGTCACAACTGATTCTAGTGAGATTCTGACTGCAATTCGGGCGTTGAAGGATGACTTCGTGGCGAGGTTTGATGGGCTCCTAAATGCGATGCAAGGGCTGAAGGCTGGCGTAAAGGCAATTACAGTCCGTGTAACGGAGGCTGAGGACAGAATTAGCACCAACCAAGATGACATCACGTCGCTGCTAGCGGACAACATGGCCATGAAAACTATTAACTATTAAGGAGCTAGTGTTCAAGGTCGGCGATCTGGAAAACTGCAGTCGACGGTCCAACCTGGGCCTGGTGGGCATTCCCGAAGGTAGTGAAGGGACTGACATGTGCATGTTCCTTGAGGGATGGCTGCCGAAGGTGCTTGGTGCCGATACTTTTCCTGGACCCCTGCTAATCGAGCGAGCCCACAGGCTCGGTACAGCTAACCAGGCCAGCATGGTCAACAGAGATGGACCGCGGCAATCGGCACGGCCCAGGGTGGTGATAATGAAGCTACTGAGCTACGCCGACAAAACGCAAATCATGAGAGTGGCCAGGCTGAAGGGACCCATACTGCTGGAAAACCAGAATAATGTTTTTTCCCCGACGTCTCCGCTGTCCTACTCAAACGAAGGAAAGCCTTTGACCCAGTGAAGAAAGACTTGGCTGCCCTTTCCATCCCGACCCTGCGATACGGAGTCGCTCACCCGGCTACACTATTGATCACCTACAAGGGGAAACGCCACACTTTTGATGCAGTGAGGACGGCGGAGGATTTAGTGAAGGATCTGAGGGGCCAGCAACGGGGACAATGTGGGTAAAAGAGGCATATTATTTAATAGGTCATTATCCCGTTGGCCACATGACTAGCTCTGCTGATTAAGACATACAGTATTATGCATTATTAGTATTTTACTTTTCTCTTTTTCATGTGGCGCTACGTACTTATGGTTCAGGTTCAACTTTGACTGCTTGGCTGTTACTGCCTGCAATATTGCAATACAGAGGCTAACGGGGGGGTTCCACGCTGATCGCCGGGTATGTTATTGTTCCTCCTATGACGCTTGCTCAGGTGGACCAGCCCAGTTCCATGATTGAGCTCAGGTTAGAGCTCCTTTGGAAGTGTGTATTTGGGGATGAATGGGTGTATTTCAGTTGGGGAAGTACACTCTGTTGTGTTTTCATTTTCTCTTTGATATTGTGTGAGGATTTGTTTTTGCCTTTTGTTTTCTCTTGTGTATTTTTTCTTTTTTCTTTTTATGTGAGCAGCCACTTTGCATATACCTGTCAGGGCATTACTGTGATGAACATTCTCAGATATGTCCTCTGTTCTTCAGTTCATGTCCTGGAATGTGAGAGGACTAAATAAGATTGTCAAGCTTGAACAGGTTATGAACAGGCTATGGCAGCTTAAAGCCATAATAATTTTTCTACAGGAGACTCACTTGACTTCAGAGGATGTGATAAGGGTGAGGAGAAGATTGTCTGTGTTTTCAGCCTCTTTTAGCTCAATCAAAGAGGGGGAATAACTCTTATACACAAATCTGTGCCCTTTAAGCTTATACGTGTCACTGAAGACAGACTTGGCAGATACCTTATTATCGAATGTGAACTTTTTTCAGTCAGTAAATTTTGTTAATGTATATGGGACAAAAGTAGATAATCCAACCTTCTTTCGACAGCTTTTCTTGATGTTGGCTCCTTTGCCTGGCCAAAATATTATAGGTGGAGACTTTAATTGTACACTCAAACCGGAATTAGATAGATCCACCGGTGTTGACACCGCTCACCCCTTGACTAGAAAAGAACTGTTTCAGTGCATAAACGATTTTAATCTGGTGGATGTATGGAGAAATAAATATTCTACCAAGAGAACATTTTCTTGTTACTCTGGCACTCATCAGAACTTTTCTAGAATTATTATTATCTGGTCTCAGCAGAGTTGATTCCAAAAATTAAAAAATGCTGGTATGATAGCATCCTAATCTCGGATCACGCCCCAACCTTGTTTCGTATTTAATTTTCGAATGTGGTACCGCCCCCCTCCAGGTGGCGCTTACAATCAATCTGGCTTAGGGACCCAAGCTTTATAGAGTATATTGGAAGACAAATAGATTTATATTTTGATATCAACACTGACCAGACAACTCCATCTGTGAGGTGGGAAGCATTTAAAGCCTTCATGAGAGGTCCAATGCTGAGTTTCACCAGCTTCAAATATAAATCTCATAGATTAGAAATGGAGAAACTTGAAAAAGCAACTAAAGAAACTGAGGGCAAAATTTTTGAAAATCCCGACCGTCTACTCATTATGGAACTTAACAAACTTAAAGCAAAGTATAATGTTTTGTCTACAAATAAGGCTACAAAAAGCTTGATGAGATTAAAACAATCGTATTATGAACAGGGAGAGAGGGCGGGTAAGTTACTTGCCTGGCGCATAAAGCAGATGCAAGCCGAGAGGGCAATAAACTCCATCTTGACAGATAAAGGAGATACAACTTCAGACCCAAAGGAGATAAATGACACTTTTCAATGTTTCTACCAAAACTTATATGGCTCTAAATACTCGGGTTCGGCCTCAGGTTTGCAAAAATACTTTTTGGATACACTAAAATTTGACCTAGTAGATAAAGAATTCTTGGGCCGTTTAGACCGCAACCTTGAGACTGGGGAAATATCTGAGGCCATATCCGGCTTGGGGGGTGGAAAAACACCAGGGCCGGATGCAATTCCAATTGAAATATATAAAATATTTAAATCCAAATTAATACCGCCCCTACTTGACATGTACAAGGAATCATTTGATGGGGGATCCCTCCCTCCTTCGCTGAACAAAGCAATAATTTCATTGTTACTGAAGCCTGGAAAGACGCCAACCTAGTGTGGGTCTTATAGACCGATCTCACTTTTAAATAATGACCTTAAGATTCTGTGCAAGGTGCTGGCGAGGAGGCTGGAACGAGTCTTACCTCAAATGGTCCATTTGGACCAGAGTGGATTTGTACAGGCTCCACAATACAAGGCGATTGCTTAATGTTCTGTTTAATGTAATGTTCTGTGACTCGATTTCAGCCTACGCGTCCCTCATGACCCTTCACTTCCTGGCCCTGACAGAGACTTGGATCACTCCAGAGAA
>JAOPUD010028162.1:0-12133 GCA_027122715.1 Trisopterus minutus
ACGGGGGGGGGGGGGGGGGGGGGGGGGGGGTCAAGCTGGGGTGAGCGATCATTGCGGAAATAATGAAAGTAGTGGCAAACAAATACTGCATATCTCCAAAATCAGGCAGGTTTCCAGGATGCCAAGTAGCCTACTCATTTTAATGTAACCACTGCCGATGACAGCCAGTGTCAAAAAGGAGAGAAAAAAAAATAATCTATCATGGACTTCATGATCGATTACCATGGCAACAAACAAAGCTTAAATTTTTTTGGGTCAGCCCTAGTGTCATCACACACCAGAAACAGCAGAGAGAGGTGTATCATCTGGCAATCTAATTGTAAGCAAGAAAGATAAAATTTCCAACATGTCAAACTATTCCTTTGAACTTGTATAATCAATTAAGCCCTTCTTACTTACTGTAAATAAAAATGTTCAATCCAATATGTTGTGTATTGTTGCTGGGAATTACATAATGTCCAATATGGTCATGATAATAAATACATGTCAGCAATCAAACCATGGTTCAGGTGTTATGGGTGTTCTAAAAAACAAACAACTAACAAAAATTTCTCTTTTTTAGTACACTAAATCTAGGAGAGGGCAAAGAGAGATGGAGAGGGGAGGAGAAGAAGAGAAGACAAGGAGGCGAAGAGAGAAGGAAAAGAGAGTAGAAGGAGAGGGGAAGGGAAGAGAGAGGGCGAAGAGAGGAGAAAGGGGGAGGAGAAGAAGAGATGAGGTGAAGAGGAGATGGGAGACAACGAGAAGAGAGAAAGAAAAGAAATGGGAGGAAGAGGAGATGACGAGGAGAAGATGGAAGGAAAAGAGGAGGAGAGGGGAGAAGAAGAGGAGACGAGCAGTAGAGAGAAGGAGAGGTGGAGGAGGAGGAGAAGAAGAAGAGGAGAGAAGGAAAAGAGAGGAGATGGGGAGGAGGAGAAATATGGCCATGATAATAAATACATGTCAGCAATCCAACTATGGTTCAGGTGTTATGTTTGTTTTAACAGTTTAGTTTTTTTCTGTCCCTTTGACAAGATGTGCTGACATATAAACTGTTGAAACTTACAAGATATTCTTTGATCAGGTCATCTGCATCTTCTCCCAGGAAGATGGTGAGGGCTTTCAGCACACATTCCCGCCGAAGATTAATGTCCACAGCCTAGAACAACAAATGTTGATTAACTTTAAGTTCTAAATTTCATAAGACAGACACCCTTACTCTTATTGCTTAACTCTTACACATACTTTATTTAAAAACAGTCAGTCAAGCCCAGAGCTTCATTATAGAAAGAAAAGGGGATGAGTTCAGTGGTGTAGTTTGAGTCGCTAACAACATTCAAGCATATGAAAGGCATGATTAGCATTGGCCTGCCCATATTAATGTATTTATGAAGGATTCAGATATATTTTGACAGCCCTCTTAGTTACGAAGTGTCTCGTTTGATGGTACAGATTTATCTGGTCCAATGTGTCCATGATGTTTGCATTCTTTTGGCGTGTTGCTCCTCCTTTGGCACGGATTACTTTGATCAGCTGACTTGAGTGCATGTCTAACTGGGCCATGAACTTCCCCTCAAGAGGAACAGCCATGAGCCTCTGGAACTCTGTATTTATCTTAAAACAAAACACAAATGACATTAGATATTGTATTATGGAATAAAATGCAACTGATGTCATCCTGTATGCCAAAATGTCTATACCCCAAAAAGTATAACATATGCGGAAATTCAAAATGTAAATTCTGTCATTAAGTTCAGTGTTATACAATCTCAACCACATCAGGTTATGACTGATTCATGGAAGTTAACTGCAATAAATCCTGAAGCACAGACTTTCATCACTTCCGTTCCATTCTGACCTCTTTTTGTGTGAAGAGTGCAGGCCATCTGTCCTTGAAGTCCTGAATGCTTGGTTCTTGTTTTACCACCTCATGCCGTCTGTAGGCAAACGTGTTAGACATTTTGTCTGCGATGACCCTTTCATTGTCCCTTATCCCGATCTCTGTCAGAAGTTCTAGTCTCACTTTTTCCAGGCTGTCCAGAGTCTCACCAGTAGGAAAGGATGGATAAAAGTTAGCTTCAGAACGTTTTGGCTTCTTCACTTTTTTAGCAGGAAAAGCATCTGTAGTAGCTTTAGATTTCAAGGAGTTTACACACAGCTCTGGACACCCCTGTAATTTGAGCTGAGTCCTGTAGTTTGCCATTTTATACTTTAGTCGTTGTTTCCAACCGTAGCAGCCATTGAAGGAGCCAGGTTCTTTCAAACATGGGTGCTTCTTGATTAGGGCCTCTGCAGCTGCGCAGAAATGTGCATCCTCTGGATAGGCCTTGTAATGGTAAATTTCTTCTGCTACTCTTTTCAGGATATCAGACAGCATTCAGGAGCTGACAGTCAACATTTTTTGGCTCACACGGTACTCAGTATTCCCCCTCTCTAGCTGTAGCTCTGTGTCATATGAAAATTGGGGAATTGAAAAGTCTTCTGGCCACTGTTGTGTTCGAGATGACACAGATTCAGGGGATGAGAGGATAATTGTGTCATATGATGCCAACGAAGCACCTTCATCAGACTCAAATGAAATAGACAGCAATGAAGTGGACTGAGGGTTACTGATCAAAGGTGGATTTGTTTGCTGGTGGATCACTTTGATTGTCCCCAAATTCTGGAGTTCAGTGGTAGAATTCAGATTGAAGTACTCGTTGCCAAAGTCTTGGTCCATGTATTGCAGTCTGAGGTTACCCTTTAACCCAAAGGTAGTCTTTATCGTGCTGAGAAGGTCTTCGAGTGACTCTGGGATGCCATTTGGAAGAGTCAGCTTTTCAATGTTGTTCTCTCCAAAAATCACCTTCAGTCGTGCAGGTTGTGCACAAGCACAGTTAGTAAGGATCAACATGTAAACCACTGACACATTTCCAATTAGGAGAATGTAATGTTGAACTAGAGGAAAAGAGAGAAGGCAAAGAGAGGAGGAAAGGGGAGGAGAAAAAGAGGAGTGGTGGAGGAGAAGAGCTGAGGAAGCAAGGAGAGAAGGCAAACTGAAGAAGGGAGGAGAAGACAGTAGGCAAGAAGATGGGAGACAGCGAGGAGAACAGAAAAGAAGAGGTGGAGGAAAGGAGAGGAGAAGATAAGAGACGGAAAAGAGAAGGAGAGGGGAGGAGAAGGAGAGGTGGAGGAAAGGAGGGGAGGAGAAGAGAGAAGGAAAAGAGAGGAGTAGAGGTGGAGGAAAGGAGAAAGTGAGAAGATGGGAGACAAGGAGAGGTTGAAGGCAAAGAGAGGAGAAGTAGAGGTGGGGGAGAGGAGGTGAGGAGAAGATGGGAGACAACAAGGAGAAGTTGAAGGCAAAGAGAGGAGGAAAGGGGAGGAGAAAAAGAAGAGGAGAGGTGGAGGAGAAGAGCTGAGGAAGCAAGGAGAGAAGGCAAACTAAAGAGGGGAGGAGAAGAGAGAGGGCAAGAAGATGGGAGACAGCGAGGAGAAGAGAAAAGAAGAGGTGGAGGAAAGGAGAGGAGAGACGGAAAAGAGAAGGAGAGGGGAGGAGAAGGAGAGGGGAGGAAAAGAGAGGAGACGTAGAGGTGGAGGAAAGGAGCGGAAGTGAGGAGAAGATGGGGGACAACAAGGAGAGGTGATTGGAATTCAGCAACCTACATTAAAAAAAAACATAGTTGCCAATGACATCATCACACCATTTTGGCTTACAGTATAAAATCAATATGTTTTGAGAACACTTTAGTATTGTATGGGTCTGGGTTTTGTTTTCCCACTTAAGAACATAATCAAATTTTGAGGCCTCACCCTTTAAACATGGACATATCTTTTCAAAGTGACAAGACGCATCCCTCTAATTTTGTAGTCTGCTAGTGGGCAGGTATCATGCAGTTCTTGTGGCTCACCAAGTTCCACTTCTTTACTTGGTGATGTTTTGAGATCATAAGCTCTGTAGTGTTCCATATACCATCCACTAAGCTTTTTCACAATGAAGATGAGTTTGTCCTGCAGTATCACCATTTGGATGATTTCAGCAAATTCTGGCAGTCCTCCCAGTGAGCCGTGGATCAATATCATCCCACACTTGTAGATTAGTCCATTATATGCTACACTTTTAGCCAAGCACACATTGTCCATATCTGGAGACTTCTGTCTCAGTGCATTTGAGATGTCCTTGTCAAGAATATCAATGTGAACAGTGGAAACATCTGTTACTTCCAGTGGGGGTTTGGAAAAGCTACTTGTATGCAAATGATGTGCAATCTGATATTGATGTCTCTGTGAAAGGGAAAGAAGTAAATTGAAGCATCTGATATTCCTTGCAACTCTTTTAAAAAAGCTATGCTTCTCTTCAAAGCGCATAGTCCATAGTGCAACTAGTGGCCCAAACTTCCGGATCAAGTCCGGATAATGTTCCAAGAAGTGGTGCTTTGGTTTAAGATCAACGTCGGGGAAAACCTCTTGAATCTTAATTCTGTGCTCGGAGATCTTAAAACCAAGATATGCAATGGAATCCTCAGTATGAACAGGACTGACAACGAGATCAACAATGTCCTTCAGGTCTGTTAAGATGTGCCAAGCAGGCTCCTCACAGGGTACACTCTGCCCAATGAACAAAGGCAAAAATCTGATAAGACACCAGTTCTCGTGGGCATTCCCCCCCACTGTTTTTTTGGATGCAAATTTGAGAGCCACAGGATGAGGTCGATTTGTTTTGTCAGCCAACTTGAAGTTGAAAGAGGATATTGCTTCATTCAATGTACATAATGTGAAATACTTTTTTTTGATTAACACACTGAGGCAAAGTGCAAGTTCAAAAGGAACGATGCCCTCAAAAAGATCATGTACAACATCTGGTGGAAAACCAGTGGTAACATCAAAATATGAGAGGTGCTTTGACAAAACACACTCTGATTTCACACCATAATAACTGGGCAATTTGTTTTCCTCAAGAATTCGTAAATGATCTGCATGAATGTCTTTTGTTCTCAAAGTAAAGGCTTCACTTTTGACTTCAATAGCCTGGAACTCTGATCTTTCTGCAGTGCAAAATCTACATGCGTATCTCCCTGAGAAATTTTCAACAAATCCAGCAATACTGTGTGCACCAAGGTTGTCGGCGACAACACACTGAACGGTGCCTTTTACTGTTCTGCCCAACTTTGACAGAAATATCCCACTCTGTTCCAAAATTACAAGATCATTAATTACAGGTTTTAACACTTTCTCATACCCATAGCACTTCAGATCATTAGTTTTGATTAAAGCAGGCAAATAGATGGAGGATAAAGCAGAATTACAGCCTGGTGGCAAATTACCCAAAATCCAGTACAATCCACAAATTTCATGCTTCCTCCTTGATGTACCAAGGGGATTACAGATTTCAAAATCATCAATGTATAATATCAATGAAATGCTTTCCTGCTTAGACAACAGTCCATCCTTTTCAACAACTGACTGAAATTGGCATCCAATGTCTTGTAATACTTGGCTAATAGTCTTTTGGGTAACTGGCAAAGAAAGAGAACCAATCAAATAGTTGAACTCCTGCAAAAGCTCATCTACAGCTGCATTAGACACAAGAAAGATGTGTTCCAACTTAAGGAGCACTGAAGCAATTTTAAGCTCAATATCCTTCTCTAAGTTTTCAGAATGCCCATTGTCAAAAGCAGAATTTAAATTTACATTACTCTCTATAATTTCCACATCTGAAATATCGCTGGCAACACTGGCACAGGTTTCTTCAACAGAAGTTACTCCAGGCTTAAAGGTGTTCACTGTACCAGAGTGTTTTCTGTATTTATGACTTTTGAAGTTCTCATAGACATTTGTTTTATATTCACAGTTTTGGAACACACATGTTACAGTCTCCTTATTTTTAAGATGCTGATAGATATGTTGAAAATATTCTCCTTCTGTGGAGAGTTGATTATGGCCACAAATATGGCATATGAACGTGGACGCAGCTTTGGTGCCTGCTTGTTGGGCAGGGTGATTTCTTGATAGATGGCTCAGTAGGGCGTTCCAAGTCTTGAACCTACATGCACAATTTAAATAAGTGCATGGATATGTGTGGCCTCGTCCGTAATGCCTATGAACCAGTTTGTAGTGCTTGAGCAGTTCAGATCTTTTTGTTAATGTCGTCCCACAGTCCTTGCATCTCCACATGAAGCATAACACTGGAGAAACAAAGAGATGCGCTTTACTGGGTGTATATAAATAATTTTGGAAAAACACCGAGGTAGGGTCGGGCAATATTAAAATCTGTCAATATGGTGATATGAGACTAGATCTCATCTCAGCTTTTGGATATGAAGGGATATGATGGCCCCTTACATTCTAAAACATCCAACTAGACCCTAAAACACTAACCAAGCCCCTCACACCCTAACTAAACTAGACTAGACTAGACTAACTAACCAACACCACACTCACGCATAAGCCACGAGTGATGACACAACAACAAAGTTGTCACCTTAGACTTTGATCATTCAAACAGAGCACTCACAGCCACAGGTGATGACACAACAACGAAGTCGTCACTTCCCTTTAATTCAATCACAACACATAGTCACCACACTCATCATAGCCACAGGGGCCATCGATTTTCACCCCCTTTTTCATGACACAACATGTTCGTCAGGAAAGCACAGTCACGCACACCTTCTGAGCTTAAAAGCTCGCCCTCCGACTGAGCTCGGCACTCACAGTAGATCCTTACTCCAAGGCGAAGCTACGAGTCCCTCAGCGCGCGCTGAGGGATTTGGACCAACCTCCCAGGCTGCTCATCATAACCTGTTAACTTTTTGTCACTGAATAAAGCCGAGGCTTTTTATGCCGACATCATCCATCCCTCCTCCGTCTCCGTTCCTCCGATCCAGCCAACAGCCAGACCCGTTTTTTCCCAACAGATAGCATGAATACGATTGTGATGTGATTCCCCCCCCCCCACATAGCCCAACACAAAGCAAATCATTTAAACACAAAATGTGTTCATCAAATGTAGCCAGCCCTCTCTTATTATATTTTAAGGGAGAAGTTAAAAACAAAAGTTAAAAACAAAACCCAGTGCCCATATGTACATTAAAAGCATTTTTTTTGCAATTTATTCCTCAATCAATACTAGTTGTAAAGATAAAGTTAAAATGAGACATTACTATTTTTTACAATTTTGAGCTTGCATACCTCGTTGTTGATGAAGTGAAAGTACGCAGGTTCACAGATAAAACGGGCTGCCTGGCACGCCTCTGCACAGAAATGCCCCTCTTGAAGTAGTCACAGAGATGAGAATTAGTTAGGCCAGGTGATGGTGGGGAGGGGCATCACATTGGACACCCAGCCAAAGGTTGCGGCACTGTCCAGGTTCTCTTCTGCCATCAGCAGAAACTCCTCTGGAGAGATTGACCGGAAGGAAAGGAAGCTCTACTCAAAGTCCTGAGGGTTAAAGATATGTTTGAGTTAGTCTGTGTGATCATATTATGACAGTGTGTCTTTCCTCATGTTTACAGTGTTCATCAGCATCTATTTACTTAAATAAATGTATTCAGACAGAGACTGGAAGTGTGCTGGGTCTACAAGAAATCTGACGGCTGTATTTTCTGTGTTCAATAGCGTAAGTTCTATGATTTCTAATTTTGATTTATAGACATTTGTCCTCCATTTTACAAAGACAGAGTTGTGTTGATTATAACAGTAAAACTATTAGTACTGGATATTATGATGTGTTGTAATATGTTGAAAAAGGCCTACAAACAATCACCTGCATTCCACATTTACTGTAAGTGTTGAATTTATATTAATTTTTTCAAATATTTTTTTCACTTTAACACATCATCCTGTAAGTTACATACAGCCACATTTCAGCCTGGTCTGTAGCAGTGCAACTTACTTTAGGTGGTCCAAATGAGTTGTGTACAGCCCGAGACCACCGCCGTCATGGAGAAAAAGAAGAAGAAAGGAATCAATACAGCTCTGGAAAAAATTAAGAGACCACTCCCCAAATGATCAGTTTCTCTTTCTCACTACTATTTATAGGTATGTGTTAGAGTAAAATATTTTTTTTTTTTAGTTTAGTTATATTTAACTACCGACAACATTTCTCCCAAAACTGAAATAAAAATATTGTCATTTAGAGCTTTTATTAGCTGAAAATGACAACTAGTCAAAATTACAAAAAGTATCAAGTCTTTTCAGACCTTGAATAATAATAATGTAAAGAAAACATGTTCATATTTATTCCTAAACAACACAGCAAGAATATTTTATCTCAGGAGGAGTTTAAAAAACAGTTTTTGTGAGATAACGTCAATGTTTAATCCCAGCAGTGCACACACAAGGAAATTCTCATTCCAGTGTTAAGTTTGATTTGTGTACAAAATATATAACTGTCACTGCTCATTACACCACCTGGCAACTGATTTCGGACAGGAAAGACAGGCGTCTGCAGCAGCAGGCACAAACAGGTGCTGGCACAACAACACTGAGCTGGTTAACTCATCACACAGCAAACATTTATGAAAATATAAAGCATAAATACGAAGGCAGTCCTGTCACCGCGGCACCGTGAACCGCACACCAGAGCCAGGCCTGGTCGCACTGCACGTGGAACCGAAGCGCAGCGCCCTGGAGCGGAGGCAGTTTCAGACAGGCGCACATGTATTTATCAGTTGCGTCTGAACACGACACACACACGTTTAAATGACGTGTGTGTATGGACGACTGCAGTCGATTTCTGACGGGCGCGGAGAGAGGAGGAGAAGTCGTTAATATAATACATCCATGGGAGAAGTACACTCCCAGTGCGACCACCCAAGTGCCCGAGCGCCAAGCTGCAGGCACCCTTTCTCCTCGACACATACATTGAAAACAATGCATGCGGCAGTAAATGCATGCTTCCTGGAGGCACCACAGTTAAAGCTTAGTTAACCTTACCTCCCACATCACCCGTGGCCGTGACCGCATGAACTGTGCTCGCCGACAGGGATGTGAAGCAACACGTGCGCGTGCCCGAACACGGCCCAGCTTGCCGCTATAATATGCTAATGCTAATGAATAACTAACAGTGAGCCAACACCAACACACTGCATGAACACTCAACTTTAAGCTAACGTTCCGATATTAAACCAAGAGAGTCCCGCCCTACATGTCCAAGCACAAACTAACTTACCAACAGGTCTGATATTTAACGTTAGGCTAACATTTCGCTAATGTTAGCAGGGCTAAATGATAGCTCGTGTGGTTAGGTCCGTTTACTAAACAACGGACTTAACAATACAGTTGGAGTATTTTTATATTTAACATATTAAAATATTTGTTCTACATTTGACTTACCTTCAAAGACGATGGAAAAAGTAATATCTTCGGTTCTTATTCCCAAATTGATGGAGCTGAAAAAATGGCGTCTCAACCGTCCACAGGTAGAAAATTCGGGAGAAGGCGGAGACGTCATGACATCAGACGCACAGCGTCACGAGAAACCTAATTGATGCAGGTTCACTCAAATGAGAATTGCAGGTTAGATGTGTACTGAGGGAACAACACATAATAACAAGTTGATATACTCCACAAATTTAGATTGCCTCCACTAAAGCAGAAATCTGAATGAAACTCACTCAGAACCTTACGTAACTTCAACCACTGCTGAAATACACTTTTTAGAGTGCAGAAATAATTAAATAACTCACTAATTTGGGTAATGTATAGCATAAACAAGCATACACTCTGAACATTGCAGAAGCAGACCATCTGCAATAGAGTATCTAACATTAATACAATAAAGTATCTAAGTATCTATCTACCCATTTAAATGCATACTGAGGCATTGTGGGTGGGGCTATCTTACAGGTAAGCCCACCCATCCCCACCCACATTGCATCATCGAAATCTAAATGAGATTGGTGAGGCATAGTATAGTATAGCATAGTTATATATAATATTATATATATATATATATATATATAATATTCGAATACATAGAGTTCATACATACATATAAATACATACACACAGGCCGAGGGTTTAAATACATGAGCGTTGCTTGACATTTCATCCTCGCTTCTCAGATTCTTCATTCATTCATTCATTTTGTTAAGAGGTTGCTAATTTCAGAGAAATGGCTCCAAGGTAAGGAAGCAGTCATGGTTAATGGGCCAAGTGCCCTGTTAGGGAAATCTGGGAAGTTTCTGCATATGTGTTGATTTCCCCAAATGAGTGAGTTATGACCCAGGCAAGGACCAAGCATCCATCCCCGCCAACAACCTGCCCTTTGTTCTGCTTAATGGCCTCTGTTGACCTCCTGTTTTTCTGGTTGATAGCTTTGGGCTGCTGTGAGAGTGTGTTTGAAAAGCCTTCATTCCATGTTTTCACAGTCAAAACTTGTTTTTTTTGCTTTCATAACAATCCCCTTTTAATATTTATTTGAGTTTAGTTTCACACACTTTAATCATTAACCATTTTCAAGTAATATTTGATATAATATTTGAATATGACCAGTCGTATGAGAGTAACAACTGAGCTATCTACTCCAGAAGCCTTTTGGTAGAAGTAAAAACATCTTTGTGTGTGTTTGTGTGTTGTCTTTATGTTAGGCTGCAGAGAGTGCGACCCTGTGTGGCACTCACAGGTGTCTGCGTGGCCATCAATACACATTGGCTCTTTATTTCTGACAAAAAAATAGTTTTTGGACATAAACAGGAGAGACACATTGGCAACGGTGAGCCTGCATTGAGGGCAGGAAGGCTGCAGTACCAGAGGACCAGAAAAAAGGCAGGACAAAGCTGTGGGGGGTTGGGCTGCCTTGTGTGTGTGTAGGCTTAGGGTTACCTTACCCTCCAAGGTAAGGAAGGTTAATGCTTGCTTAGATACTGGGTTGTTTTGCAATGTGCAGGGTATATGCTTAGCTTTTGAGTTAGACCAATTGTGTTTTTTTTCGTTTGTATATTTCATGCACCTTATTTAATGAACCTATTATTATTATTCCTATATTCACCACATTATCCTTAAAGCCATTTTTTTTCTTTTTGCTGTAAACACGCACACAGGCACTATCTGCTCTGCCCATTGTGTTAAGACACAAGAGTCCCTGTCATGACTTTTTTTAAACAGCAAAAGTGTCCGAAATATACTTCCTTCATACGTTTTTATGATTTATTCTAATTAATAAATATATAGATTGATATTATTTATTTAAAACAAGACACAGGTGTGTGGATCAGAAATGTGTTTTTGAAACTTATTTTTTTTTATGGAGTTATTTTACATTTATACATGCCGATATCCATTTGTGTCTGCATTGAAATGTACTTGTGAGAAGAGAGTAATTTATATATCAATCACAAAATACATTTGTGAATCCTTCTCTGTGCATTCATTATTAATGAGACGGTTGTGACCCCATAAAAATGGACAAACGACCAGTTTCCAAAATCTTCACGGAACATTAACATAAATATATGTCTCAAAACACACAACATGACGAAATATTAAGTAATCAAACAGAACATGAATAAATATATAAAACTGAAACACAACATGAATAAATATATATAACTCTAACACAATGAATGAATACTAAGGAATCAAATCAAACACAAATAATAAATATATACAACTGAACTGCTGGCTCCCCCCTTCCAAAGGACGTAATAAAGTAATGGTTCTGGGGCGCCACTTTCATGTCCGCTGAAATGAGTTAAAGAGAGAAAAGGACAATGAGACTATATAAAACAATAACAAGACATGATTAAGTTACATACTACATACTGGCCTTGGGCAAAATGATGATGTATTACACTAATAAATTTTCTTCTCACCCCAGTAGTGCCAAATGGGAGCTTCCACTTGACCCCTGTCTTGGTCGGGGATGAAGGCTCCTCCTCCTCCTCCTCCGGGGCCGGCATTGGGGCTGGGGCCTGGGCTTCCTCCTCTGGGGGTGGGGATGAAGGCTCCTCCTCCTATAAATGGTCCTCATTTATATAGCGCTTTTATCCAAAGCTCTTTACAGTGTTAACTGACATTCACGCACACATTCACACACTGACGGCGGAGTCAACCACACAGGGAAACAACCAGCTCGTCAGGAGCAATTAGGGTGAGGTGTCTTGCTCAGGGACACCACGACACTCAGCTAGGAGGAGCCGGGGATCGAACCAGCAACCTTGCGGTTACCAGCCAA
>JAOPUD010028169.1:0-10583 GCA_027122715.1 Trisopterus minutus
TGCAGTCTAAAAAAACATGCATTACAAAAATGTCATAAAATGTGAAACATTTAATAGAAATTCAAAAGAGCTGTCGACAAATAAAAAATTAGATTTTGATTTTGATTTAAATTTTCAAAATTAAACTGCATCTTATGGTATAAAGTCACAAAACATTTAAAAGCTTTAAAAACATATACAGTGTATGAGTAAAAAATATATGTAATTATCAATGTGATTGATTTCAATATGATTTACTTATGTACTTACGTAACCTAATTTGGTAAAAAATGTAGATAACAGATTAAGTGGAAGAGTTAGAGTTAGTGGAAAAGTTACAAATCCCATCAGCATCCCTAATAGATTGTTGTGAAGTGTGTTAATGGCTGGTTTGGGAAAATGCATACTACAAAGTAAAGCTAACAGACCCTAGCTGCTGGTATCCATGGGTTCATCTCTCTGTGGGAAAAATCGGAAAAAGCCCTTTAGAAGCTCTTGGTCTCCTTCACCGAAAGATTCTCTGAGGTTAATCATTTTATCTTCTGTCCAGACAAATTCTGTGTCATGTTCAACTATTTCCTTTACGCCAGCCATCACCTCTGGGGGAATGCCGCAACCGATTATTGCCAACAGCACACGCACTTGTCCATTTTTCACTATCTTTATAATGATTTGTTCAATAATGCGTGACAGGGGAAGTGAATACTCAAGGACAAAGCCCGGTTTCTGCTGATCGGGGAACCCCCCAGAGTGCATCGATACAACTTTGAAATTGTGATCAAAGACAGGTGAGCCAGATGAGCCGTAATAAAAACAGCTTTCATAGGTATGTAGGTGTTCATCCATTATCGCTGATGTAAAAACGTAACGTCTGGTTACACACAGCACATGTTGCTCCCGTTCAGAGAGAGGGATTGTGACACATGGGTCCATCATTTTGACCTTCCTGTCCGGGTGCCCGATGATGCAAATCGGACCACTTTCAGTAACCAATCCAAAGTGCTTAAGTAGAGGCTTTGCCTTAATTGATTGGGTATTTTGATTACCACAGACCTCCAGCAAAGCCCAATCCTGCCTGTTGCCAGGGTCAAGCCGAAAGTCACGGGCAACGACCTCCACACCCACAGACTGGCTGTCTGTAAGTTTCTCATAGGAGAAAATAACAGTTATGTTTTCCCTCTGGTTTTTTTTTGCTTCATCAAGGACTACGTGGGCGTTTGTTAGGATGTGCTTTCCAAATAGAAGAAAGCCACTCACTATTGCAATATCATTTGATCTCACCTGGCAAACAGAATCACCGAGCTCTAGAAACCTCCTCATCGCATTCACCTCATTGCAAAAGATTGTGCTTTTCCCAAATTCTTGAGAGAGATGATTTTTGACAGCTTTAGGAGCAAGTTTCTGGCTTCCTTTCATTTGTTTGATAAGAACTTTCCACCGAGAACGAAGGAATTGCAACAGGTCCTCAGAGTTTGGTATAGGCTGACGGCCTAGACAGATGGATAGCTGATTGCTCATGTTTGGGTTTGGCTGATTGCTCTGATTTGCGATTGGCTGATTGCTCATGTTTGGGGTTGGCTGATTGCTCTGATTTGCGATTGGCTGATTGCTCATGTTTGGGGTTGGCTGATTGCTTTTGGAGTTTGCAGTCCTACTTGACGTTGCCTCCTGTTTTGTCCCGTTTTTACCAATACGCTCCACCCTGAAACATTTACCATTCAGTACATCTACAGGGCTGGACATTTCAGTTAGATTACCATTTGCTCTGTCCGCAAGAATATAATTGGTTTGTAATACCTTGTCACTAAAACGTCCATCGTGCTCCAGAGCTTCTCTCACGGTTTGACCTTTGTACCCATACACACAAACCTCATCCACAGTCGTTTTCAGCTCAAGATTTTTCATAACCACCTTATTTATGTTTTTAGATCCAGATGTTTTTATGTCAAATACTATAATCTCGCCAGGATTCTCTACTTTTATACTTTCCGTGGTTGTCTGGTTATCTTTTGCATTTATGTATTTTATGATCAGGTTTTCAGAAGGAATATGCTGGCATGGAAAATGTGAACTAATAGCTTTCGAAACTGAAATTAAAATAACAAGTTCTTTTTTCTTTTTGGCATTTTTTTGGTCTATCTCTTGAAATGTACCATTTTTCAGAAGGGATTCGTAGATGGTCCCAGCTTCGATGCAGTAGCAACTGTATTTTTTTTTGTCTTTATCATACTCCCAGGAGATTTCATGTCCATGATCCTCTGCTGCCTACGGAAAAACCAGAGTATGGCCAACGTGTTAATTCAATTCAATTCAATTTTATTTGTAAACCCCTTAATCACCATTACAGTCTCAAAGGGCTTAACAGGTCAAACATTTGACACCCCCCTTTACCCAAGCCCCCACAAGGGCAAGAAAAAACTCCCTTGTTTAGCAAGGAAGAAATCTATGCTGGTCAGGTTAAGAGATACAACGAGACAACGAGGGAGGTCTGTGAATCTTCATCTCATAAATCAAGATGTTGTTTTGCAAAACAGTTGAAAGGAATATTGATTGGGAAAACGACAATACTAAGTAAAACAAAACAAAGAAGATAGACTGCCTTTTTTAATGCTCTGGATTAGAATAGCCTGAACCAAATGTCACGTTACCTTTTTCTCCTGGTTTACACAGGGCGTTTCCGGTAGAGTGAAGGTCCTCTAATTAGAAAGACAAACAGAGGTAGAGATAGGCGTAAGGCAGGATTATGGTTCCACGTTGATGCAAGGGGGTTATGGACCCCTTACGTCCTTGTGGACCCTCCTTGCGTCCAACCCAAGGGCCTGACACCCGCCTCCCAAAAATTCAAACCTTGTGTCAAGGCGACGCAGCAGCGTGGGCTGTGATTGGTCCGCTAACTACATCATTGACGCAATAAGCTTTGTATGTAAAAAAAAAGTTGAAGGCAAAAGTATGTAACCTTTTTTTTACTGACTAGTAATCAGTAAAAAGTGGAGACGTTTTGTATTCGGTCATCATAGACTTCAAATGTTATGACCAGAATCGACAACGACAACCAACTAGCGGCCTATCTTCTGTTTTTGTTGCACATTGTTTGAGTCGTATTAAGCTTTCTAGTTGCTAGAATCCATACCATACCATAATTAAAACTTCTAGTAGCAGACCAATTGTAAAGTAATGTCATGCACAGACAAAGACCAAGTATTTGTTCTCTCTTTACCACGGACATGCCTAGCGACACGTAAACCCAACTTAGAACCATAAAGGTTCAAATGCGAAATGAAAAGTGGGAACGCAACTCCACTTTTGAGGTTTGTTTTCAGATCGTTGTTGTGTAAAGCCAGCCTATGTTAACCCTCACCTCCATGGTTTATTCAATGACATCATGAATCAGTTACCCCTCACCTCCATGGTTTATTCAATGACATCATGAATCAGTCTAACCCTCACCTCACCCTCTGCAGTCTCCTCCTGGGTTGTATCAGGCTCCTCCTATAAAATAAACAGGGATTATGATATTTCAAACAAAGTAATACTCTACTACTTTTGAGCTGTGCTGTATGTGCAAAATGCTTAATAAAAGGCACAAAATTTCACATATTCATCATCACTAATCCATACAAGACCTCACCGCACTCCCTCCACCTGGCTCTCCTCCACCTGGCGCTCCTCCACCTGGCACTCCTCCACCTGGCACCCCTCCACCTCTCACTCCTCCACCTGGTGCTCCTCCACCTGGTGCTCCTCCACCTCTCACTCCTCCACCTCTCACTCCTCCACCTGGTGCTCCTCCACCTGGTGCTCCTCCACCTCTCACTCCTCCGCCTCTCACTCCTCCACCTCTCGCTCCTCCACCTCTCGCTCCTCCACCTCTCGCTCCTCCACCTGGCACTCCTCCACCTCTCGCTCCTCCGCCTCTCACTCCTCCACCTCTCGCTCCTCCACCTGGCGCTCCTCCACCTGGCGCTCCTCCACCTCTCGCTCCTCCGCCTGGCGCTCCTCCACCTGGCGCTCCTCCACCTGGCGCTCCTCCCTCCCCGACCTCTTCCCTGTTTGCCCCAGCGTTCTCCTGGTGAGACGATACATGATATTTAGAATAACAAGGCTTGGTCAATGATTGGTTATGATGTCTTGTCCTTGTGTGTAAAATACGTTGTGTACTTACATTTACTTTAGCAAAATAACTCGGTATCGTTTTGCCTATTGGTTGGGGTCGACTTCTCTTTTTGGGCGGCATTATGCTGAAATGAGATGACAAACAGCTTGAATGTACTTTTCCATGAGCTGAAATAAAACAAACCGCAAAATATGCAATGCATGCATGAAATGATCCTACATTTAAGAACATCAACCTGAATTAATCTGTCAAGAACTTAAAGAACATCAACCGGAGAACTCATAATACTAACGTATTTACGTTTCGGGTTAAATTGAAACTTCAACTCAACCTCGTGTCTATTTGTAATTATGGGAGTTTGTAAAAAAAAAAAAAAATTATAAGCCAGGCAGTTTATTTCAAAACCAGCCCAAATTGTATGTACCCGCTCAATACTCATTTATTCAGCTTAACGTGATCAAAACAGGAAGCGCGCGTGCTCTACGGGCGGGGCGCGCCAATTCTATAAAGCCCGCCAATTCTAAAAAGCCCGCCAACGTTTAAATTTCGTTTGACTCGAGTGAACGCAAACAAGTCTTGTTGCGCAAACAAGTTAAACAACTCGAGTCGACCCGTCTCGGCCATCGTACGCCTCTGTTCCACAGGCAGTATTAATAAAACGTTATCGTTTTATTAATACTCTTTATTGATAAGCAGTGGAAATATTATCCTAATATCAAAACATTCAACGCTGAAAACCCCCAATTGAAATAGCGGTTTCACGTCGTGATTTTAGCTGTGTTAAATGAATAATCAAAATGCAGAAAATCATGGAAGATTCTGGAACCCTCACAAAGGCTACTTCTACTTTGCCTATTTGATAGATTTTAGGAATGAAATAAACACGGGTTAATTATTTATTCTGCAGCACAATGACAAAACAAAATACTCAAGCAAATAAAAAACCCTTTACCCTTCGAAATCGCTCCAATTGGTCCAGAAGCTGGAAGCAGTGATTTAGAAGCTGCTGCTGCTCTACAATGGACGAGTTGTGTGTGCAGAGGTCCAGTGTGGTGTGAAGAGGTGGTTCAGCTCTTCGAAGAGTCTCCACGAATCAGTGAGATCATATCCGTTTCCTTTTGCCTAAGCATATTAAATCTGAACTACGTATTTCCTTTGTGGTTGCTATTCCTTTTCCTCTTGGAAGGAACAAGCTCACAGCAGTAACGGACCAGAGGAGGAGGAGTGAATCACTTCCCTTCAGGAGACCTCGCAGTCGATGACGCAGACGCCGACAGTAACCCATTAATGGCACCACGACTTTGTTGAGTTTTTATTACCCAGAAATTATATACAAACATTCATGAATATAAACTCACTTCAAGCTTTGGGTTTAATTAACTGTCATTTGAACACAGCCTTACGTGAACTAAATACAAAAAAAGTGAATCAAATGCCGTATCTAATGTCATTGTTGTTTGTAAGCCACGCGATTCCTCCTGCTTTAGTGCATTTTACGCTAATGGAGTGTAGACCCAAAGTAACCCAATGTGAGTGTGTGCACAACGTGTCCCTCCAGGAGGTGAGCGGGTCAAAGTCCCTGGTCCACGTCCTCCGCCTCCGCCGCGCCCTCCTGTTCCGGGTCCCCGGGGAGGGCGCTGGTGACCGTCTGGATCAGCTCCTCGATCTGCTCCTCTGACAGGCGCTCTTCACTCTCCTCCACCATCTGAGGAGTCCGCAAAGAAAGTGAGCGGGAGGCTACCGGCGCTCCCCGAGGTCAGGAGGTCGAGGACACCCTGCAGGCTGACCCAGGGACATATTTTTAATTTTGTTTATCCTACGAAATCCTACTGCATTCGTTTTTGTTTTTTTTACGGATTTGACAAACATGTTATTTATGTGACCGATTATGAACAACTTTAACCGTTTTTAGGTGTATTCTTTTATTTTTTTCTTCAACAGTTCAGCTCCCTCTTCATAACATTATCTTACAGCATCTATTGATTGGAAGTTACTCACCAGCTGGATCTCCACTGCTGTCAGAGGTCTGTGGTTCAACAGCTGCAGTTTCTCCGCTCTGAGAACACAATCATGAGGCTCTGCAAATATGTCCCAATGCAGAATGCTCATGCCACATTTCAAGCTTGCATAATACGTTTCCCCGAGCCATATCTGAATTTCATCAGCACAATTTTTGATGGCTATAGTTAAGTTTTTTGCTTTATCCCCATTTTTTTTTCCAGAAAGAATAAAAGCAAAAAACTATACAAATAACAATTTGTCAAAATGTCCAGGATTTTGCTGGTGTACATTTACGTTTGATATTTATTTTTCAGGCCACTTCATAGACACCCAGCATTACTTTGTGAGTTTGTGGGGCATCATGGTAGTGAGGAACTCTCTGACCGTCTCCGGACTCTGCCGACTGCAGGGGGTCTTGGAGAGGTATTTCAGCGTCTGCGTAGGACATCAGGGCACAGAGTGGTGGAGCCGTGGTGAATCCTTTGCATGGGTGCCATGCTGAAAGTGGGGGAGAGGAGCAGGTGCACATACCTCGTACATGATGGTGTTGAGGTTCTGCTGGCCGGCACTATGTTTGTTCTTAATGCTGTCCTTCCTTTGCTCCTTGAGGTCTGTCAGGAGCTTGAACACCTGTCAGCCACAGCAAAGGCAGACCTCGACTTCAGTTGTGGCTTGCATGAGTGAATTACACACAGCACAAAAGGGGTCAGGCCAAAGCTAACATTTCAGCAAAATAATTCAGATGTTCCAAGTGAAGGTGGGATGAAAAAATATCTATTTTGGGGGACTTCCTGACAGCAAAGTATTTGGTTTAGAAACATATGATCATGGGAAGACACGGGCAGCAATTACCAAGAGTATTCAGAGAGACAATGAATGTTCATGACTTGTAAAGTGAAACATCACAGGCATCCAAGGGTTTTAAATAAACAGGATTCCTATGGTCTGCAACTATTAAGGTAGCCTGGTCCTACCAGTGTCTTGTACGTCATTTCATTTGCACAGTAGTAGTAGTGAAGGGAAATTAAGATTGAGTGGAAGCGCGTAGGCGGGCGGTGCCAAGCTACTATTAAGGTATGATGTCCCATTAGTTGAGCTGTTCTGACGGTCTAGGCCGGGAGCCTCGTTGCGTGTCAATACAAATACAGAGTCGGGAGCAGAACATGGCTAATCGGGGAGGAGGCTGGTTATTTCCCTACTCAAGGAGTTAGTTGATCTATCCTGAGGAAAAGGAGCCATATGGCAGTGCTGTAGTGTTAGGTTTCGTGGTTAGTGTCCTTAAAGGAAAAAAAATAGGTGCTATACCTATTTGTATAGCCTTTGTATAAGATAATTTATACAAAGGCTTATTAATTATATATGCCATGGAAAGTAGTGTGTTTTATATGGCGTGTACTATACATCATATTCTCATTGAATGTTACCTCAAAGTTGCTGAGCATGGCTGCATTGGCATCCTTTCTGGGGAAGCCAAAGAAAAGCAAAAGTGAAACATCACATTCAGTCATGAATTAATCTTTCAAGAGTCCAATATAAAGTTTTGGTTAACACCATCAAATGTGAATATTTTAATAGACCCTCGTTTATACTCTGAGCTATAACTACATCCCACATACATGTATAACATATTATACCAAATGGTTTAAAATATATTGCCATCTACTTGAACCACATTTGAACCAAACATGCATGGATAACGACCCATGATACGGATATCTGTTCCTCATGCAGTATGTTATCAGCCGCTCCGAGGCATTTGAGAGAGACAGAGTGAACATAAAATACTTGAATCGTCAAAAGAATACATCGACTTACACCTCCATGATGAAATGTTCCCTTTAAAGCGTCTCGGGTGAAACAATCACCCTTCCCGAGGTTCCGCCCCACAGCCCATGTGTCAGACACGTGATTTTCGTAGGCGCAATAGGGAAGAATCATGAATATCAATGAGGGGATAGTCGGAGATTATCCAATCACGATGGTTTAAATGCCTGGTCCAATCCAAAAAGGCTAAAATCCGTCACGTGATCGTAGGATACGTAACTTAAATTGTAATGTCTAAACTAACGTTAGTCAAACGCATTTCTCTGATATGGTTAGGGTAAGAATTAGAATTAGAATTAGAATTAGGGGTCAGTGTTCGAGTTTGCCTGACAGGCTGCCTGTCCAATCCGAGCGCTTGAGGCGGGACTTTTCCCGGATTGCTCCTACGAAAAACACAAACACAGCCGCACCCGTAAACAGACACAACGCTGCCGAGACCCCGACCCGAGGAACTCCTTGCGTTCACAGTCATACACCCCATAGTTATTGTTTCTAGTGCGGCCACAATACTTGGACAATAAGTTAAATGGCGAATTCAGAGGTACGTATGAAGGAGCAACAGTTGTTGTTATGTTTTGTTCACATATCCTCGTGGATTTGTACATTGTGGCTGGTTATTTTAGTACACAGCACAGTCTGATTACGGAAACTGAGAGAATACTTGGATATCTTATCCAAGTATTCTCATTATAGCTGATTAACATGTTGATGTACTATACATTTAGCTGCTGAATCTTTTCAGGGAAGTAAACTTTGGGGCGGTCGTTTTGTGGGCAACACTGATCCTATCATGGAGAAGTTCAATGCATCCATCGCCTATGACCAGAGGATGTGGGATGCGGACATCAGAGGAAGCAAGGCATATGTTAAAGCACTGGAAAAGGCCCAGCTGGTCACCACGGAGGAAATGAACAGTATTTTACATGGGATGGACCAGGTAAAGTCATGTAGACCTATTCATTGCATACAAAGTTTCAAAACCCCTAATAATACAATACAACCATCACTACTACATTGTATATGATGGACTCAACACTATGGGACTATGTTCTTACTTGGAATCAAACGTAAAATTAAAAAGACTGGCCAGTATTCATTTTATTTTGTGTTCTTTAACCATGTTTTGCAAACATACTTCAGTCTTTGTCAGCGGTTAAACATTATCTCCCAGGTTATTCAATACATCTGCTCATGGACAGAATTCCCTGCTCTGTTGTGTAGAGAATGCAGTGAACAATAACATCAGCATGTGACGAAGCAGGTGGCCTGTAGCCAGCTGTTTCACTTGCATACAGATTGTCAGATTATTTTTGGTTGCCCAATATGTTATGCTTTGTTCTGCAAATTATGACAAACGAAAATTAAACTCGTCAAAAACCAGTAGCCTCCTACAGGTGAATCTCAAAAAACTAGAATATTGGGGAAAAGTTACTTCAATTCAATTCAATAATTCCATTTAAAAAGTGAAACATGTATATTATATATATTTATTACACCCAAAGTGAACTATTTCAAGCCTTTACTTGATTTAATCTTGACTATTATGGCTTACAGTTCATGAAACCCCCAAGTTTAGGATCTGATTCAAATCTGATTATTGTGAAAAAAGTTCAATATGAAAAGGAGGTTCAAGTTCAAAAGGAGCTCCAACCAAGTACTGAGTGGTTATACAAGAACTTACTTTTTCAGAGGCTTCCGTATTAAAGATCCTATTTTTATTGGTCGATCACCGGCTCCTACTAGGTTACATTTTAATGTAGGCAAGGCAACTTTATTTATATAGCACTTTTCATACACGAGGCAGACTCAAAGTGCCTCACAGATAAACATCGTCATACAATAAAATAAAATAACATAAGTAAAAGAAAAAAAAACGGAGGAATAGATAGAAAATAAAAGCAAAGTTAAAAAAGCATTTTAGAGCATGCAATGTATTTAAGATCAGACCATGTATCTCTCTGATACCCATGTCGGGACTCCAACCCGACCTAAAGGAACTTGGTCCTTTCTTTGGGTCTCCAACCCGGATTCTAGGACTCTAACCCAGAACAACAGTCTCTCTGGTATCAGATATCAAGCTTACTAGTGATAAAGGCATGTACAAGTTCCCTCAAGCCCTCAAGTTTTTAAGGTGATAATATACCGATTTTGTAACAGATTTTGTAAAAGATTTAATGTGACTGTCGAAATGTAAATCTGAATCCATGATAACCCCTAGATAAGCCCAAATTCTCTGAGAAACTGAATTTAAGGTTTACATGAGCTGTCAGCCATAATCATCAAGATTAAAAACAAAGGCTGGAAATATTTCACTTTGTGTGTGATGAATATATCTGTACAATATCTGAGTTTAACTTTTTAAATTTAATTATGGAAATGAACTTTTCCACAATATTCAATTTTATTGTGATGCACCAGTAATTCCCTGGGTTGTTGTCATGTATATATATACAAATGTTCTGTCTTAGATCTCTGAAGAGTGGGCCAAGGGCACGTTTGAGGTGAAACCAGGAGATGAGGACATCCACACAGCCAACGAGCGCAGGCTGAAGGTAAAGCCAGGCACCATGCTGTTAGCTGTTCTGAAGAGCCAGGCACCATGCTGTTAGCTGTTCTGAAGAGCCAGGCACCATGCTGTTAGCTGTTCTGAAGAGCCAGGCACCAT
>JAOPUD010028265.1:0-12001 GCA_027122715.1 Trisopterus minutus
GATATTGACTCGCAGTCAGAGCGCCACCTACTGGCGACTGCAAATGTCACGTTTTTACACTTTCACCGCTCATTCCAAGAGATGAGAATGCAGCCGCTGGACAACCAGCGACGAGGCGGTGGCAGGGTAGGCTGCCGCAACACTGCTAGGCGGTTGTAGCTTTCCCGAGTTGCGCGGGTTCTCTGTCCCGTTCATCACTGCTTGCAGTTTTAATTATTAGGGACCGAGCCGACAGTCGGGCGAAGTCCATATTGAAACCCTGTTGGTTATTCTTCCTTTTATAAGGGACCGAGCCGACATATGTCGGACGAAGTCCCTATTGAAACCCTGTTGGTTATTCTTATTATTATTAGGGACCGAGCCGACATGGTCGGGCGAAGTCCCTATTGAAACCCTGTTGGTTATTCTTCCTTTTATTATTAGGGACCGAGCCGACATATGTCGGGCGAAGTCCCTATTGAAATTGAAAGGATTATTCTTATTAGGGACTGAGCCGACATATGTCGGGCGGAGTCCCTATTGAAATCGAACGGATTATTCTTATTTTTTTTATTTCACGAGTTCAACTGCCGTTCTGGGGACCTTCCCATACCCCAAAATTAAAAAATTTCTTGCTGCACATTCGGACTGCCGAAAAATTTATGAAATTTCCACCTTTCCGACATTTCACATTCAAAAACGTTCACTAGCGCCACCTACAGGCTTTATGCGGTACAACACACCCCCTAACTCCAAATCACTTCAAATTTTGCACATATCTGCGGACAAGTGTGCTCTACAAAATTGCCATTGGGACTACTAATGTCCGTCTGGAAAATTTTGCCATTTTGAATTTTGTGAAAAACACGTTTTAGCACACTACTCCTACAGTGTACATCCGATTCGCTCCAAATTTTCTAGCTAGCATCAATAACCCAACCTGCTCAATCCCAATCAAAAAGTAGGTAAAATATTGTTCTCCTCTGAAGCTATTAGCCAATCAACACAAAAGGGGCGGAGCTCTTGAAATTAATAGCCATAACTCCATAACCTTCAACCTAATCAACACCAAACTTCTAAGATATGCTCACATGTCTGACTGGAACATACCCTAAAATTTGCAATCAAATCAACCACTCGGGGGCACTACAGCAAATCTCCAAATTTGTGCCTTTTTGGGCAATTTTGCACTTTTGTATGGTTTGCATTTTAACAGACTCCTCCTACGCCGTTTATCCAATTCCTGCGAAACTCACTGAGGTGGTTCAAAAGCCCTTAACGATTAAAAGTTACTAAAAGGTCTTCCAAAAGTCAAAGGCCATGGCCAGGGCGGAGCCTTGAACTTCGCTGTTTCGCCACTAAACTGCACACTGTTATAACTTTAGTGTACGTTGTCTGATATGATCAAAACTGCTCACGTTCCATGAGAGTGCAGCCCTGAACACGTGTGCACTGCGATATTGACTCGCAGTCAGAGCGCCTCCTAATGGCGACTGCAAATGTCACGTCATCACACTTTTACAGATCATTCAAAACTATATTGACAGACATAGACCACCTTTAGCTTCGACGTACATGCATGAAACTTTGGATGTACATAGAACCTGTAGAGATGTACAAATAAGCCTCTTGGACCCAAACCCTAAACCTAACAGGAAGACAGCCATTGCCCATTTTAGGTGCAATTTTTTACGCGATTTTTGGCCTTTTTTCGACTTTTGCATGCAGTGTATTTTAACGAACTACTCCTACACCGTTGATACGATTGCTACCAAACTTGATTAGCTGATCTAAAGGCCTCAACGATGAAAAATCATTTAAAGGTCTTCCAAAAGTTAAAGGGCGTGGCCAGGGCGGCGCCATGAACACGAATGAATTTCTACCTTCGCCATTATACTGCACACTGTTATAACTTCTGTGTACACTGTCTGATATGATCAAAACTGCTCACGTTCCATGAGAGTGCGGCCCTGAACACGTCTGCACTGCGATATTGACTCGCAGTCAGAGCGCCACCTACTGGCGACTGCAAATGTCAAGTTTTTAAGTTTTTTTGTCCCGTTCATCACTGCTTGCAGTTTTTATTTGTTTTGTTACTGAAATCTGGTGAAAATGTCATGCCGATAGCCCCATCAGAAATATCTTTACTGAGAAAATTTTTGACGCTTTCAATACTTATTTTCCCCACTGTATGTTTGTGTGTATAAACTTGTTCTGCATACTCCACAGGGACCAGGGATTCAGCTGCGTAGCCGAGGCTGTGGGAGCTGACCACCGTGGGTCATCCGAGGCTCAGTCCCCAGCACACGGCACCAACCAGGCATAACAGGCCCAAGAGACCCCGGCCATAACAATGGTACCGCTAGTATCAGCTGCTGTCTCTTCCAGCTCCGCAGGTGAAATTAACCAGGGCACTGTAGCAAGGCCAATCCAAAGAGAGGCTTCCCACACTGACTGGCAGACAGGGAAGTAGTCAGACTTGACACTTGACAGCCAGCTGGTGAACTGGTGGGTGTTCTGAACCACATGCCAGAAATTCACTGTTAAAAAAAGTTGTTGTTGTTATAACACCTGTGGCATTGAATACAGGGGATATGTCCAGGTTCGCTGCGTGGGAATGTAAGGCAGCTTTAGATGTGTGGTACTTTGCGTCCACGTTGGAGTTGAACTGTCTTGTACAACTGTTCCAGCCATTATAATACACCGTCCGTTTTCTTTTCTGTAGTGGAAGGTTGTTTTTTCCGTGTTAATGAAATACAGGTCCTTCCATTCTTTTGGGGTCGACAGACTAGCTGTTTGTGTAAGGTTTTAGTGTCACTATGGCTTGATAAAGTGATCCTGGGTTGTCTTGTGGATTTAGTAGATGGGTTTTCACAATACAATGCTACGTACCATTAGAGATGGAATACAAATGAATGGCCTAACATAATGTTCTTGATGAAACAGTAATTTCTCCACATACTTGATCACAAAATAAATTAATTATGAATCAGATCTACCGTTGTAATATTGTTTTTGTAAAAGATGCAATGCAAAACGAGGGAAACCTGGATTTGTGCTATGAATATGTGCTATGAAGACCTTAATGGATATTGAATTAACAATCATACACTAATCATAGTTATAGTAATCAGTAGGCATGTCAAACATTAAACGTCGACTGTAAGGACCAGTTGGTGTCAGGTTGGAGATATATTATCTTGCTCAAGGGTACCTTGTCGACCTTTCACGGTGCTAGTTGAAGTTGTTGCCGCCATAGGCCTACTCTTGCCTTTCTAATTGGATTTCAAAAGGCATCCCCCGAGGTCTTGTTAATCTTCAAAAAATAGTTGATTGATTTGCCTAAGCTTTCTTGGGAAGTAAGCTGTAAATGTTATATGCTGTACATGCCATTACATTATACTTGACTATTATAATTATTTCATTATTATTACTAATTATCTCATGAATCTGTTGGTATCATTATTCAAAGCTTGTTCAGTTTTTGAGTGGGAGAAAAGTCGATGCTTTCTGCATTTGCATTGTTTTTGTATCAGGATTACCTTGCAATGAGATGCATGTAGTATCAACGTATTATTGACCAAATCTACCCTCACATGTTCGCATCTGGATGCAAATCGAATCAAAAATAATATAAATTCTGCTGTTTTCTTGCTTTTATGAATCTCACGTCACATTTGAAGAAGAACATGAGAGAAAAGGGTCACGGATTGAGTCTAGACACTCACCATGATAGAGTAGGCCACTCTATACTAGCTCTTTATGCAAAACTACTTTAATGCAAAGTGAGGTGAGAAAGAGGTAAAAGTTGACCACATATCTACATTATTGTTATATTATAACCTAGGGAGCTGGATTGGGTAATGATGATGATTCAAGTCAAAGTTTACAAGTCTTAGGGTTAGGGTTAGACGGGTCACAGAATCCAGGGACACAAGTCGCAAGGACAACATTCGCGGAAATTAACAAAGAAGCAATTTTTTTCGAAAATGGTTACGTTTTAGTTTTTTTGCAGAATCTGTTAGTTGAGATCACGGAGAAGCCACTCCATGTTTCAGATAACAGTATTGGTGTTTGAACATTTTATTTTTGAAATCGGGTGTAGTTTCAGGAATTCTGGCACTTTGTAGGGGCGATACAGTTAATTTCCATACCTGGCATTCGTGTTTGTTTGTTCTCGTCTCCGCCTATCAGCTGCACGTTAGACGCGAACCACATGGCTACTTATGCAGCGCACTCGCATGAGAAACTGATACTGATCTATATATATAATATCTGATATCATCATTGAATGAAGATGGACGAGACGCGGAGGATCGCAGACGAGCTGAACCGTGGCTGTTACAGCGAAAATGTATTGAAGTGCTTCTTCGACAAGCCGGATGCCGATTCTGAAGACGAGTGCAGTGATAGCGACGACGAAAGCGACTGTATCACATTGGAAAACATCCCTTATCTACAACTGACTTTAGCCAAAGATGAAGACAAGGAAGAATTTCTCAGTCTCGCGTCAGACGAGTTAGACCGTAAGATAGCAGACGCTATATCTACATTAACATTTGAAGAGGACATCTCGAGGCGAACAGACGCACAGTCCTCACTTCGGAGCTGACTACATCAACACACAAGGTCCAGACAAAGAGAAAGGGTGCCCGGACCACTTATTTCATTTGAGGCAACGATGTCTCCAAGAATACTTTTCTGTTTCTTATGGGGTGAGTTTCCAAGTTATATATTTGCGTCATGTGTTCATTCAAAGTACACTTAACACGTTATCTCATGTTTTTCCCATGTTTATACCTTTCTATACCTACCTATTGTTATTAGCTAGCTTGCCTGTTAGCAGTGCTTGACTGTGATGCTAATGATTTAGCAACTAGCCTACTTAAGAAGCAGTTAGGATGAAAACATTCTGAGCTAGGTGATAAGATGCCGGTCAGCATGACCCATGATTTTCCCTTTTTCAGCATTGGCAAAAACACCCTGGCTTATATAGTCAAACACTTTGAGGAGAATGGGACAAGACCACGGTTAAGAAAGAAGCACTCACAGCCAATCCACCAGCCAAGTTCATCAGCCCTGAACATATAAACAGAGTTGTGGAATTAATAAAAAAAACTATGCAGAACACAATGCCATCATGCTGCCTGGCCGACATCCTGGGCATAGGGGGAAAAAGGTCACAGCACAGAAGAGTCCACAGAACAGGATGCGAATGTGATACCATAATTGGACTCACACCCTCTCCACAGTCCGTACAAATGAGCACCATTGTGCTCCCCAGCAAGGAGAGAGAGGTGAAAACGGAATCTTTTGATAGCCGTTTTTTGAATAACTCAAAATGCCCTAGGGACTACTTGTGACCCTGGTTTCCATGACCTGACACTTATTAACTAACTATCAACTAACCTATTCCATTGGAATTGTATGCCTCCAACATTAGCAATTCTTCCCCCCAACAATTCCCTCATTTCCCTGCATGACGTTATCCGGTTTTCTCAAAATTTTGCATAGCGATACATTGTGTCACTCTCTCTGCAACGACCTTCAAACAACGAGGCTGCATCATGGAGAGGAGGAAGCGTTCCAAAGTCTTGCTCCATTTCACCAAAATGCGATGAAAATGCTGCCGTGTGTAATCAGTGCAATGCTGTAATATCGTGTAAGGGTGCAAATACCAGCAACATGCTAAAACTTTTGTCTACCCAGCATGGAATTAAGTACCAAGAACGCCATGTGTTCAAAAGCCTGCGTAAGAGTCACACAAGCGTTGACAACGGTAACGTTGACATTAAATATCCTGCATTAGCACACTGTTGCCTTGCAACAGCAAGCAGCATATGCAGTTTTTATAGTACAAGTATAGTAGTTTCTATTAATAAGGCAGAGCTACATACAAATATTTTCCAGTTTCATGCATTTTAGATGGTGATGACAAAGATGGCTCTCAAGCAGCTGGCCCCTCGACATCGGCTCAAGTTACCCATTCATGCTTAGGGAGCTAGGTGGAATGAGGAGAAGATGCCAGAATGTCACCGGGCAGTTACCAAGTTCGTGATGAAAGGCTTACATCCTTTCTCCACTGCAGAGCAACCCCATTTTGGTAGGTGGTCTATGAAGTCTGTGTGCATCTACTGATGCCTCTGGACACATTATCAGTGATGTGCCTGAAATCATCAGACGTTTTGGGTTTTTCAACATAATATGCCCTCCTACAGGTGACCCAGCCAGGGCTGATCAAACCCCAGCTTGTGTCCAGATGGCTAGCTAGCTACCATGACTCAATGGTTCCCCTCTTTTGAGCCACAGCTATCCTGAGGCTCTCTCTGTCACATCGGTGGTACTGCGGATGGCTCTCCTCTCTCCCTCGATGCCCAAACTGCTGAAGGCTCTGATCAGGGAATGGGCTCCGGGAGACACATTGCTCTCCAACCAGCCTGCTGACAGACACTGACAAATCCTGCGTACTTGGTGAGCTCTCTCTCAAAGGCTTCTTCCAGGCGCTCTTCCCATATGGGACGGTAAGCTCCAGCAGCACTACTTGCTTGCTGGATTCAGACACAAGGACAATGTCTGGTCGCAGGGCGGTGATAGCAATGGGGCTAGGGAACTTTGGCTAATGTTCAAAATCCACCAACAGCTGCCAGTCTTTTGCAGAGGTTAGGATTCCTGCACATGTTCTTCCGGCAGGGGTTGGCTGCTCCCCAGCTCTGACAAAGGCGATGGTTTGCTTGGAGGGTTGGAACCGCTTCGCCCACACAAGTCCTTCACTGATGACTTCAGCGATGGTCTTAAGAACTTGATCATGCCTCCAAGTGCCCTGGTGCAGCAGCTGATGATGTGTTATAGGGTTCCTCGCTTGGAACACAAAGGGCATGCTGGTGTCTCGGCTAAGCCCCATGTGTGCAGGTTTGATGGGCTTGGAAGCACATCATATACTGCCCGGATGAGGGATTTAATGTGGTGAGGCTCGGCTTTCCACAGCTTAGCCCAGGTCACTTTCCTCTCTCACCACCCATCTTGTCCAGGTCCCTGTTGCTTCATTCCCACTGCCTTGAAGGTGCTTGTTTCTTCGACTGCAGCTCTCACCTCCTCCTGAAAAAGGCGGCGCCCTTCCTTCCCGCTGCTGATCATTTGGGGAGTTGGAAAGGAGCCTAGCCCGGCTCTGCCTCGTGTGACCACTCCCACCATGCTCCTTTGGCGCATCCTTGTCTCTGCCTCTTGAACTGCAACCTCTGCCCTCTGCAACCTCTGCCCTCTACTTCCTTCCAGTTCTCACTTGCGTCTCTGCTTTGGCCACCTTTGGATCACATAAGTCCCTGTACTGCACCCCTTCTCTGGTTCTTGTAACCATGAACTCCTCCTCCAAGGATTTGAAGGGAAGTTGCAGTTTATTGGTGTTCCCGTAGAGTGCGAGGCTGGTCAGGCTCCTTGGTAATCCAAGCCATTTCCGGAGGTGGCTACTTACCCTCCTCTCTAAGGTCTCCACTGTTGAGATGGGGACTGCATAGACAAGGAGCGGCCAAAGGATCCTGGGAAGAATGCCATGTCGGTAGACCCATGCTTTGAACTTTCCAGGTAGGCCTGACTTGTCCATGGATTTCAACCAGTCATCCAACTCAGTGCAGGTCGACTGGATAGATGTTGTGCCTCCTAGAGAGCAATCAAAAACCTTGCCAAGCTCTTCACTGGCTTCTCTTCTGGTTGGGATGGCTGTGCCTGTGATGTTAAAGGGCATTCGGGCCCACTCCATCACCTCTTTGAGTCCCTTCAGAATCCACCGGCAGCCTGGGCCCGATTCTGTCATGACTGAGTTCATCCATGAATGCCCTGCAATGCATTTTCCAGGTCAAGCCACACCACTGACAGTTGCCCTTGTACTCTCTACTCCCTAATCAGCTGTCACCACACCGTTGTGCTCCAGACAGCCTGGTATTCCCGAAACGCCGCCTTTCTGGACAGATGTGTCGATGTATGTGTTTTGTTCAAGGTAGGTACCCAGACGTTTGGAAACAATGCTGAGGAAGACCTTAGCTTCGACACACAGTAGGGAGATGATGAGGAACTGGTCTAGTTGTGTGGAGTTTTCCTCCTTCGGGATCCACACCCCTTCAGCAACTCTCCATTGATCTGGGATCCTCCCCCTTCTCCAGAAGACTCGCAGGATTTTCCACAGACGCAACAGGAGTTTGGGACAGTTCTTATACACTTTGTATTAAGTGCCACTCTGTCCTGGAGCGAAGCTTGCCCTTGCTTTGCGGACGACCTCCCTGTCTTCCTTTAGCTGCAGCTCCGACATGTCAAACTGTACCACAGGTTCAGGGGGGTCTATGAGGATGTTACATTCTCCCAGATCCTGCTCTGTTGCGGGGTCGCTGTACGTCTGCTTCAGACGTTGGTCCGTCTTCCTGCGAGGAGGCGAGTTTACCACCGCACTTCGGCCCCAACAGATCCTTGGTGAACTTGAAGGGGTTGGAGATAAAGACAGCGCGCTTACACGCTCTCTGATGGCGCCGCCTCCGATGCCACTCAGCCCGGCGGAGAACCCTGATCTTTTTCCGTAGTATGCACATTAGCTGGGCCAGGGCAAAGCCATCCTCGTCTACGCCTCCTTGTATCGGGACTTCAGCGCCTTCATCTCCTGCCTGATGTTATGGATCCTCACAGCTCTTTGGTTCTTTGAGTAAGTTGTTCCTCCTCAGCTGCGATACTGACAATGAATGTTGTCATAGCTTGTAGCCTCCTGTTGGCTTCCACAGCGCGGTCATGCTGGCCATTTGATCCACCTCCTGTCAGATTTGATGCTCGAGGGATCAGCTTCCAACACTTGAGTGACATACCTAGTTACATCTTTATTGCATAGGTTGTATAATACAAGTCCTACATTGTACTTCATTCTTTGTACCCTCAACAAGCGGTTGTATATGATGTATTTCCTCTAGTATGCTGCTAAACATCCATTTTTATTAATTGTGATTAGTTTCAAAACTTTGATTTGAGTAAATGTGTGCACATCAAGCCTCTTGATGCGTAGATTGATAGTACAGATCATATTTTGATGGTGGAAAGACACTATTAAAGGTGACGTATTATACCACCAGGTGTGCATGCAATTAGCCGTTACAAGGCGTTTTGAAAATCTGCCTCTTCTGACATCACAAGTGGGCATGTCCACCTAGATGTGTGCTGGATAGACCGGTCTACCAGCCTACCTAGTGGACTGTAGCCAACGCTCATCTAACGGCATAATCACATTCACAACCGGTAGTATAATATGTCATCTTTAAGGGAGGGTGCCTGTATGTCAGCATGTCCAAAATATATTCTTCAAAGGCCATTACGTGGATGTCTACACCTGATGATCTTGCCAGTACAAAAAATACTCTGCAATCTCCATTCACATTGAACAGAAGTACATTGAAGGCGTAGCAATACGAGGGATGGCAGCATCTTGAGATGGTGACCAGGCAAGCGTTTCCATCTCAAACTAACCTACAAATATGTTCCCAGTTGCCATGTGCCTATTCCACTGCAACATCTGTTGTATCTATAGCAACACCAGTGGCTATCAACGGCATTTAGAGGGCATGTTGTCATTTGTACCCAACTGTAGCTAAAATGAGCGTTATTTCACTTTCACTTTTTTCGCGTTACAACACTCAAATATTTAGTAGTCCTATGGATTGCTAGGAATGTTACTTTGGGTCTTCTGTTGATGCAGCACCACCAACTGGCCTTCCCTTCCCTCCTGCACGGCGACCACACGACTCCTTAATGATCAAACTACGGCCAAACCTCCAGAACCTGTCCACTCCATGGTTCAATTGGCAAGATTTGAAAGAAACAAAACCATATTGTTTTGTAACGTTTAATTTAGATTGTTTAATGTTAATTCCATGCTGTTTCAGTAAGAACGGTACAGATCCCCCCGTCTGTGGCTCCAGTCAGATATCCAGTAGTACAAATCAGCTCCAAGTTACACATAACCAAGCAAGAGAAGAGAAAATAAAATACACCATTGACAGAAACTGCCCAGAGACAGACGGAGAAAAGCACCTCCTGAAGAGATGGCTTCTAGTAAAAAGTAGGATGAAGCAACAAAAACAGTATTTGTCATTTGCCTCAACATGCAAGCACTGACAGTCGGGGTACTTCTACAGCTCTCCGTCGAGGGGCTAGGGGGCCGGACTGAGACGTGTCTTCCCATACAGGTGATAGTATCTCCTGTTTATTTTGTCCCATCTTAACCACCGCTTAGCTATCAGTCAGACCTCAAGGAAAGGATGTGTGCACAGATACAGTATTTCAGCACAAAACAATCCAAGGACGACTCCTGGAAAGAAAAATAACTACAACTGAAGGACTACGGTGTAAGGTCATGGTCGTTCGCCCCTACATGGATATCGCAAATTTCGCCAACTACCTCTGAAAAACTAAGTTAACAAAAAGGGCACTTAAAGTATTATTTTTTTTATTCTGCCCATAAAAAAAAAAAAAAAAGTAAAATGATTTGCATTTGACATTTCACTAAAAACAGATAAAACGGCTCCCAAAACTAATAGTCAACATATCAGTAATAAAAGTTAATTTCTGTAATTACATTAAGAAAAAAATTCTCAATATATCCAGCAACTGATAAAAATATTGAGGAAAAACCCAAGAGAAAAAAATTCATACAGTAATGAAAACATACCATTTGTTAAATTCAGGGACTCTTTCTATATCTTTGCATTTCTCACATTGTATTTACTGTCTCAATTAAGTGGTACTTACTTCAACTGAATTAAAGGGCTAACAAAAATAAAAAAATATGCAAAGAGGAGGAAAATAAGTGGGTGGGCTCCATGTGGCTGTGGGACATAGAGCTACTGAGGGTGGAAGGGACAGGGAGGGGAGAGAAAGAAATATTACCAAAGAAATGAGATTAGACAAGGAAGGAGGAGAGAGAGGACCGAGGATTCACACTCCTCAGGGTGGGTCTGGGAGGGCCTGGTTACAGAGGAGGAAGGAGTGTGAGGAGGGGGAGGGAGAGGGTCTCAAGGTGTTGGCTGTCGTTGGCATAGTCTCACTGGGCCTCGTCCTCAACGTCTTGCAACGCCTCTTTGTTCTGTTCTTCTCCTGCAGAGAGAGGGGACAACAAGACATCAGTCTCCCTGCACCTGCCAGGACAACACCAGACGCACCTCCACAACAAACCCCCGTCTCCATGGAGCAGCCCGCCACTGGCAGGTCCCCCACACCCCGGCCCTTTGTTGTGCCTCCAGCTCAGCGGGGTGTGAAGTGAGTCCCATCGTGAACACGGGTCCTGGCCGTGACCCCGACCGACCGCTGCTCCGAGTGTACAACAGGTGGACGTCATGTGACTCAGTGCAGTCAGTCCACCAGCGAGGGGCTTCTCCGTAGGACCAGAAACACATGCGCTCCATTGGTGATTCAAACTCACGTCTCGACGCATGCTGGACCAGGCGAGGTCTGGGGTGACCCATCTGCCTCTTTGCAGATGGCAGAGAGAACAGCTTTTCAGTAGAACCGAAGAGCAAAACCTGTACCCACCAGTGAGTCCTAAAGTCTAAGACAATTGTGCACCAATGATTGATAATACTCAAGTTCTCCAGCCCAGAAAGCTGTCATTGGATGTAGATTACTCCAATTCCACAGCAATGATTGATATTTCACAAATAAATCATTTTGATTAGGCATTCAACTCGCAGTACCCCTGTAACCTAAGCAGGCCCAGAGAGACCAACATAAACAACTGCTGGTAATAGTGGAAAGTGTCACGTCAAAATCTATCTCTAAATATATTAACTCTTCATTACATCAACTGATAACCTTTGTCTAGGTGCTGGCTGTACATCTACAGACTACAGACAAAATCTATCTCTAAATATATTAACTCTTCATTACATCAACTGATAACCTTTGTCTGGGTGCTGGCTGTACATCTACAGACAAAATCTATCTCTAAATATATTAACTCTTCATTACATCAACTGATAACCTTTGTCTGGGTGCTGGCTGT
>JAOPUD010028278.1:0-11984 GCA_027122715.1 Trisopterus minutus
AAAACGTCGGAAGAACGAAAATAAAAATAAATTTATAGGATTTCAAAGATGTGAATGCTAGCAGCATTCACACCAATAAATTTATAGGATTTCAAAGATGTGAATGCTAGCAGCATTCACACCAATTATTATAATCTTAATAAAACAATTACATACATTTCTAAGGCACCTTTTAAAAACATTGTGGCTTTGACAGACAGCTCTTTCAAGAGTGTAAAGAAATGATAACAATAATAAATATTGAATTAGTTTGATTGAAATAAAGTATGTATAAAGCTTAAAAGGCCAGCAACCTTGTCTGAGGGACGTTCTTTATGAAGCAAGCAAAATAATTACAGCTCCGCTACATTCACGCTTCAACTCATATTAAATACAATGTGTTTGAAATTGGATTTGCTGTTGCCGCATCAGTCTATACAATCGTACACATGGGGTATGTGTAATAAAGAAAAAATGACTAGCCTGAATGGGGTGACCAGGTGGTGGTCACCCCATATGCAGACATGGTACCTATAGCAACCCAAACGGCACCCCCACCCAATCAAGCAACTAATTGACTGTGTAGCTGATTGCCTGTGTAATCGTTAGAGTGCTGTGTGTGTGTGTGTTGATCTACAAAAATGACACTTTCAAACGTTTGAATGCCAATATCATTACAACAACAATTATTAAGACAAACTGATATGAAAGGGCAAGGAAAGGGAAAGACTCCTCAGAGGAGCAAGGGAGACCCAGGGTAGGAGACCCGTTCCTTCCACTATCCGGAGTCCTACACACACACACACACACACACACACACACACACACACACACGCACACACAAGCAGGCAAAATATGAAACGCTGAAGATACATGTCCTGATATGAAATGACTCTTGACTGTTTTCTTGAGCCTGGAATTGAAGACCTTTCCATGTTCCAGACCCAGTGTTTGGGAACGGCGTCTGCGGGCTGAGAGTGATATCCCGGATTCAGGTTCTGACTCTGAGATGGAAACTGTGACAGTGAAACCTGATCACCACTACTGTGTGGCTCCAGAAACGGGGTTGAGAGCAAGTGGGTTGACTGACGACAACGAAGCCTTGCCTCAGAAGATAAGGGAGCTGCAACGTCAGGTCGAGGTGCTACAGCTACGGCAGCGATTTGGCACAAAGTGTCTCGTAGGGTTGAACGCTGACGTTCACTTCTACACCAGGTTTGCGTCCTACTTACATTTCCTGGCATTTTGGAGATTGATTGAGCCTGCCGTGAACAGCAAGATGATGAGGATTACCAGCGCCAAGACAGCCTCTGCCAGCACTCTCACCCAACAACTGTACTCAAATGGTCATTCTGTTATATCGTGTGTCATAATTACTAATGTGCTAGTAAGTGTGCTTGGGGGTTAACTAATTACAAAGAAGACCTATATAGCTACACAGATACTTTTGGAATTATTTCTTCTTCTGATTTAACTTATAATAATAACAACAATTAGTAATAATAATGTTATTCAGCAAGGTAACTACATATTTTGTATTGTTTTGTTTTTACATTTCAACAGAAACTTCCACCTATTGATGAGCTGCTGCTGTTCCTGATGCTTCTGTCAGTCGGTATACCTCTCAGAGACTTTGCAGAGAGGTTATACACCGCAGCACTGCCAGTCGGATTTTGTCCACTTGGACAAATTTCCTTTATTGCCTGCTGGGAAGCAAGCGTCTGTGGATCCCATCAGAAGTAGTCAGAGCTCACCTACCACCTGAGTTTTCTGCATTTGCTGACACACAGGTGCTTGATTGCACTGAGATTTTCAGCCAAATACCATCCTCTCTTCTCCTGCAGAGTGAAGTGTTTTCAAACTATATAGCACATGCTACATTCAAGGCAATGATTGGCATGGCTCCCCATGGTGCCATTACCTTTTTGTCAGGGCTTTATGTAGGATCCATGAGTAATCGTGAAATATCGACGCTTTCTGGAATCACAAAGCTGCTATCGCCAGACATGGCAATCATGGTGGACAAAGACTTCCCTGTGGACACCATTGCTGGCTGTAAGGTGAACCGACCTGCCTTTCTTGCTTAAAAAAAAAAAAAAAGTAGGGAGGATGTCAGGGAGACACAGGCGATTGCGTGTCTGAGAGTGCATGTGGAGAGGTGCATAAGAACAAACTTTTTGACAAGGACACACCACTGTCTGTAGGTGGGAACATTGAGGAGCTTTCAATGTAGCCTGCTTCCTGGTAAATTATCTGAACGGACTGCTAGTAAAGGCGCGGGCAACTCCACAGTAAATTAAAGACATGCCTAGACTTTTCACTTTGTCATTGTGGTCTTTACACTACATGTTGGGTTTCACTGATTTAAAACATAAATGAAAACACACCAGATATAACATAAGACAAAGACTAATTGAATAAGGAAATATTGCAGATGAACAATGCACACTTAAATTCATTAACAACTCATTGAATCAAGCCAGGTACAAGTGAAAAAAGAAATAATCTCCTCTCTCCCTGATAACCCTTGCCAACTCAGCATGCTTATAGATACTATAGATGCTTGGGGGTAAACTAATTACAAAGTGGACCTATGAAGCTACAAAGATCTATTGTGTTTTATATCTTCTTCTGATTTAACTTTATAATAATTACAACAATTATACTATCATAATAGCAGGACTGTCTCACAAGTTACTCGGACAGTTGGTCAGTGCGCATGTGCTGAGCAGCCTGCAGCTCACACACAAAGACAGAGCACTCGAACGCACACATACACTGCACGCACACACGCACACAAACACACATGCGAGCTGACGCAGCCATTTCAAGACAAAGGCAGCGCAGGACATGCACACACATGCAGACAAGCAAGTACACACATGCACGCGAAGACACACTCTGTACGCACGCACATGTGGACGCAAACATTGAAAGACAACGGCAAGGGTAGTTTTATTTCTAACAATAATCTATCAACATAGACATTTACATTGATATTCGGGCATTATAATGGGTTTGCCTCGGGTGTATTGTGGAGTGGGTATAACTGTTTTTATTGGCAGGCTAGCAGCTACCCTTGACTTGCGCTAGCCTAGCACCAGCGATTTCTGCAACTAGAAGGATTGAATGAAAAGTGTTGAAAATGGTCTCCAATGATAAATAACACACTGGCTCAAAACTAGAACTACCCCTTTAACACACAACCGTTAGATGCAAACATCATAGTCATGTGATCTTAAAAAGAACCGTCCCGATAACACGGAGTGAAAACATGTCATGTCATTATCTATAGAGTCCACCACAAGACTACCCTTTGTTGCTAAAATGTAATATTACTCTCCTCCTTGAGCCTCCCTAAATGTCTTGCGATATTGATATCCCCCCTCCCCCCTGCTGACTGTTTCAGTTGTTTTATTTTTCTAATGTTTTGTGTGTATGCTATGTGTGACTGTAGGCTACAGCTGCCTGTCTTGGCCATGTCACTTGAAGAAATGTCTTAAACTGTCAAGTGAGGTAGGTTGCTGCCTAAGCTGTTGTTACACTTAGTTCATTTCAGTAAGGTGTTTCTGTAAATTTTCAGCTGTTTGTTATTATTATTTTCAACTAACCAGTAGTTGCCATGCATTTTTAAAATGTCAATGCACTTTGAGCCCTGAATGACAGCAAAAGCTATTGAATTATTGATTTGCATCCATAGTATACTACACTTTCCATTGAACAACTTTTGTTCGCTAAATGGTTAAAACATATTTAAAGTTGGCACCGCTTTTAAGAGTCATTCGTGGTGAACACTAAAAGATAGGTCTTATCATAACCCTAACAGTACACATCATACAATTAATTACAATACATGAGTTAAAAGCTGCACGTATATAGAAAATGTTTTTTTTATTATTATTTTACTGACACTAACAGTCAGCTGAACATTATAGGGTCCTGTCCTTCCCTCCCTGTTTTCTCAGTTAAACACACAAATCAACTACATTTGTGTTTGTTATAGTGAAATTAAGCAAAAAAGTGAGTTGAGTTCTGCACGTTCTACCTCCATTTTGTTTATGGTCAAATCAAAACAACCTACAGTGATAGAGGCCACACTTATCCCGAACTTAGACCCTGCCTCATATCCCGCCCCTTGCAACCCCACCCCCCAAAACCCTGTTGATTCTACTGATGTCTAAACAACATTGATGTCTGCATATAAAGCATCAAGTGTGAATCACCGTCAGGGTTGAATCTCCTGCAGCAAAAATGTGTGAAAATGGCTTGTATAAAATGATTACGCTTGCTTCATAACGTAAAGAGAAAATTATTATGCTTGCTTCATTACATTATGGGTAAACTAAAATGTTATACGTTGTAACATTATAGGCAAAACTGTATTATGTGCTCAGAAATTTATCGACTGGGGTTTCCACATTATAGCTATGGGTTTAATTACAACTAGAGGTTGAGCATGCGCGGAAACTCTAGTAAGTAATAATTTGTTGTCGTCAGTCAACACACTTGCTCTCACCCCCGTTTCTGGAGCCACATCCTGACTTGCAGGGCCTGGTCAATTGCATAATACAGACCTACTTTATGGCATTCCACCCACCATTGCTATTTGTACTATGGGTGTTATTCTGATATTGAGGCAAATCATGATTACTGTCCTAAAGGACTACTGATCATAACAAAGACTAATGGAGAATAAATCATGATGTTTTTGGTAGGCCTATCTATACATTTATGAGAAAATATGAAAAGACATTGAATGAGTTTTGTGTGGGACTATATTTCTATATTTTTATGAATTAGCCTGAAGCTTGTGTGTGTGTGTGTGTATGTGTGTGTGTTAGTTGATCTACAAAGATGACGCTTTCAAACTTCTGTTTGAATACCAATATCATTACAATTACAATTATTGATGCAAACTGATAGGAAAGGGCAAGGAAAGGGAAACACTCCTCAGAGGAGCAAGGGAGACCCAGGGTAGGGTTGAGGTCGAACAATTGGCTGTGAGCCGGGGTCATGCCCTGTTCCTTTCCCTTCCGGAGTCCTCCACACACAGACACACATAGACATGCGTGCGCACGCGCACACACGCACGCACACGTCAACCTCATAGAGCTCCGAAAACATGACCTCAACACAGAGACAAACGCTCTTCAAATTAGCCTAAACACATTTGTTTGAGGAGTGAATTTGCTCCAAAATCGATTTGATTGCTGACAGCCTGATGCTGTGGAACTGCAGACAGGTGTCATCAAACGCCTTTAAGGTGGAATGGTCATGCTGTTCCTCTCGTCAGTCCAAGTATTGTTCATTATGGAAAAGATAAGCTCAACGGGAGCATTTGTGGCAGACACGCGGCAAACTGAAAAATTAGACATATTTTTGCACGGAATCTCTCCCCCCCCCCCATATCTCCGCCCAGCACTCGTCCGCCTTAAATCGTGCAGCATTCCACTGTGCGATCATCCCTGTTGCGTATGCCCCATTGCCCTCACACATGTTGAAATCATATGCTGGATGCTTTAATATTTCTATGTGGTTTTTAGTTAATGATCGGGCTATAATAAGACCACGTTGGTAATCGCGGACACAAGGGAACATTTTATAGTGGATGGTGGAAACTGGGACATTTTAGCATTTTAGACAGGCTTTTGCTGGGACTCGGGACATGCAACCCAAAATCGTGACTGTCCCCGTGAAATCGGGACTGATTGTCTGGTCACCCTATACTAGATCCATCACAAGGGGAGATTGTAGCCTCCAAAATCGGAGCCCTGCATTTGCGCAATCAGCCTTCTCCTTTAGAGCAACTAAACACTCACCAAACAATGTTTACAGATTTCAATGCTTTCTTACGTGAGGTAAAAGAATGGATATTAATCAGTCTTGTCAGCACTAATCATCATTCTGTACTCAGTAATTCTCCATAACTTCTATGATACTTGATTTTATGCAGTGTGTGTGAGGGCGCGCATGTTTTATTCTATTGCTTTTACCTGCCCAGGGACTGCAGATGGAAATTAGCTTTTAGCTAGAATCTGGTACAGAACATCTTTTTGCACTATTTAACTAATGTATCTTGTACATGGTCCCTGAAACAAATAAACTAAATTACTAACTAAAATAAAACGTCTTAGTTTGTCGACTGCAGGGCCGTTAAAACAGTCAGAAGGGGGAGGGGGGGATATCAAGACATTGCAGGATGCTCATGGAGGTGAGTAATATTTAAAAATAAATAAAAGTTTTCGATGGCGGGGCTGTCCTAATGGCATGACCCTTGTCTAATACGTTATTGGTTGCAACTTGCATGCGTGAACATCGTGCCACTGCACACATGCATAGCATGCAAGGAGCACTCGTAGCGTGGAGACCTTCATATCATTCTGACTAGGCATTGCAAACATAATATTTTTTTAAAGAAAACAACTCGCGGTCGGGAGCCGACTCCCCTCGTTCTCTTAAAAGAGCCGGCTCTTTGAACCAGATCGTTCGCGACTGAACCATCACTAGTGTGTACGGTGTGTGTGTGTGTGCGTGCATGTGGTGTGTGCATCCGTGAATGCGGTGTGTAAGCTTGGCACATGCGCACTTGACCAATTGTGGAGGATTAACTTGTCTGACAGGCTTGCTATTATATAGTAAGATTTGATTATCAGTGGAAAATGGGGTTAGTTAGTACTAACATTGTTTTGCCATTAAAATGCAGTTCTATTTAGAAATGTGCCTTTTAATATCATAATCTTTATTCAGTGATTGAATGTGATTTGTCAACTGGTCGTGGTGTTCTATTTGAAATCGGGGTAGGCTATATTCTGTTTAAGAAGTAACCAAAATTGCATCTTACAGAATACACATGTAACATAACATGTTTATCAAACAAGTAATTGATTTAACTCAGCAGGTTTATTTGAAACAATTAATTAATTGATCATGTGTTAGGGTTAGAGTGTGTATTAAACTTTCTGTTGTTGAGTGAAATGCTCATTGCAAGCTTTCTATTTATGTATGGTGTCCTCTCCACAAGCAGTCCCTCCCCCATCCCCATATGGATATGGAGAATTGTTGCCACACCCCAGTGGTGGTGTTTTCATTTATATGAAAGATGACATTTAAATGTACTAGAATGATCACTAAGGAGGCCGAAGCCGTAAAAGGAAGTGATTCAATGAGTAGGGGACTTAGGGGTCAAGGACACCACACCCAGTGGCTCACTTGCAAGATTTTGAGCTCAGGATCTTCCTAGACCTACACCTCCGAATCAGACCTCTGCTTTATAATGACAAAAGGTTATGACTGAAATGCACAAACCTTTTTTATCTCATTAGGGGCATGCTGCCGGCTTCTTTGACCTTTTAACCCCAGACTTAAAAACTTGTCCACTGGCCAGCTCTGTCTACACGCCTTAAGGCACAAATTCCCATCTCCATCCCACCCCCCTAAAATGTGGATTTTCTATCTGACTGCTGTTTTATGCCCATTTACTCTACTGTCTGAGTTCACACCCCTTTTCCCGCCCTTTCGAGACAGCTAGAGATGCCAAAATTCATACTCACAGTCACGGGAATGGGCAGTTTTTTTCACAAAGCCTCTCAGAAGTGTTGCCTGCAAGACCTAGTTGATCAGAATGTGTTGTAAAAGACGGAGATAGGAAGCTCCAACTGCACTGAGACTTGACAACCTTATTTGAGGGCCTGACTGGGACTCCGACATGGAACCTTGGCCCTCTGTGGCCCTGGTGGCAGGGAGGGAGGTCCATGCTGGGGAGTTAGGTTTAGGGTCAACTTTTTTCCAAGAGACTCACAATTTTCACAGAGCAGTCCCGAGATGCACCCTGGTTGAAGTTCTGATGACCAAGTTTCTATCTCTATCTCAATGGAACATTTAATGATGCTGTGAGAGACTTTCCTGTAGGGATAGAGCCCCTCCAATTTATAGCAGTTCTGGCAGTGCCTAATGCCCTGATATATAATAGAGACCAGACTCTTCCATCTTCTCACACACTCAATAATGTGGTTGATAATTTCCTTACTCCTAGAAATATGCAGCTTGCCATGATCATTGCACTCAACAACAGAAATAGTCAATACACACTGAGCATGAATAATGACCTCTCACACATTCATTGCCTCGGTGGCACTCGGGGAGGTGCAATTCTGTCTGATGCACCTGAGGATATCAGTCTATTTCCTAGCAAGCGGAACCTAGTTTACAACAAAAACAAAACCATTTGCAAAAGCTCAGCTTCCACACATAAAGTTGTTATAGAATTGTTCAAGTGTCCAAGCGTTGGTCGAACTACACACCCCAGCTTGAGCTCCAGTTCAACTGCTGCTGGACGTCTGGTACTGCCATCGCGACAATGAAGCAAAGGTCAAGCATCAATGGAACGAGTTTCATGTCGATGTCAGGACCGCAGCGTCTCTCACAAGCTTCTGCAAAATACTCAAGACTCACTTTGTACAACCTGCCGCTTCATGTACACACTTATTGTATGTTGTACGTCCTGGCGATGTTTGAAAAACATGAAAATAGTAATAAAATATGTCATATTGATTATTTCTTATACTGAATATTGCCAACCCCGTTTATAGTCCCTCAAAACCCCCAAATAAGCATGAAAAGTGACGACCAGTTGACAAACTAAACATCATATACAATAGCTGAATGAAGATAATGACAATAAAAGGCACATTTGTAGCTACAACTGTTATCTCAATGCATTTTAATGCCGAAACAATGCTAATATTGAATTTTAATTATCAAATGAATGTCAATGATTATCAAATGAATGTCATCCATGTTTGGTTTTCAGCGATGGCAGTGTCCATAGCAACCAACATAGCAATGATCGAAGACGTAGTATAATTACATATTCAAAGAAATTGTAATGCCGAATCCATGTCAGAATATTGCATTTTCCACTGAGAATATGTCCGCCATGTTGTTTTTGCAGAAAGAAAGTTCATCCATAATACACGGCATGTACCCTTTGTTGCACTTGTTGTTTTTACATATACATAATTAGAGGGTGCACTGTACTATCTGCGAACGCCTCCCCTTCTGAAGTCTGAAGAAATGCATTTGTTTAATTGTCAGAGTCTAAAATGAGGGACCTATGGCTGTCTCTGAACGAGTGTGCAGACTGTGTGTGCATATATTACAGATTGCATATCCCTGCACACATCCCTCATACATAGCAGCACATAGCAAAAGAGGAGATGGGCCGAGGGGTTGAACAGGCTTAGACTATGGATAAGAAGAAACAGAGGTGTGCAACACATGCAGTTTACATTATATAAAGCTTGTGAATAAATTATTAACTTGTAACCGTTGTGTTACCTTAACTGTTACAGTTGACCCTACAGCACTTTATACTTTGTAACTTTATTAAGTTATGGCACATCAAAGAGGATCATACTTTACGACTTTTGAAAAGATTGAAGGAGGAATTGATGGAGGAGTTTGGGGTTATAGCGGATAAGAGGATTGAAAGCATTGCGCTGGACAAGGAGACGAGGGACGAGTCTCAACTGAAAGCCTGCTGGAAAAACGTAAAGGCAAAATAGGATGCGGCAGAAGAGAGGAGGGGGATGTTTCTGTAAAGATGGCAAAGGAGGCAGTTTTTACGTTCAGTGTATTTACTGAGAACTTGCATTACTCATGTACATCCGGAGAAGTATCCCATCAGCTACACTCTTTACATAACATTTCAGTACCGTACAACAGTATGTGCGCAGGCACATTTCAGTACTGTATATGACAGGTTCAAACTGGCGGAGGACCACCACCAATGATTACGAAAATCATTGATATGATCCTGCAGCCGATAACATTTTCCTCTATTTTCATAAAATTCAATTGAGTTAAACCTATCTCTAATTTTCCTGCGAGTATCTCTTTCCTCTAACCCCATCCAGCAACGATATGCAGCCATGTTGTCAAGAAAACTGAGATAAACCTAACATAAACCTCCTCCAGAGGTGGTTTAAATATAACTGCCGATCCAGGTTCAGACTAGGTTTAAAGTTACTTGTGCAAACGACTTCAATTTAATCTAATGGAATTTATTTAATAAAATTGAGTTTAAACTGAGATTACCAAAAGGTTCAATTAAACCAGAATTAATATTTAACTAAGTTTAAACTACTGTAGGTTTAAAGTTTGGTGCAACACGGTTAACTGTTAAACCTTGATTTGAAATGGTTGAACTTGAAATGCCATATTTTAAATCTTAATACTTAATTAATTTTAGTAATCTAAACAAATTACTTCAGATTAACTTGTTTTCAAAGTAAATATTTAAATGTTATGAATTCAATGGTGCTAACATTTCCGCATACAAAATTCAATGGCTTTTAAAATTCTAGAATCATATTATACAGATGTGTTTGAATTAGGCCCTCCCTCCAATCTGTGCACCTGGGCAAGAAGCAAATAATAGTGAGAGATAGTGATCTCACACTAAAACCAAGTTCAATGGCTGCTATAAAAATAAGAGAAGGTCTAACATTTTCTAAATTCTGTACAAGTATGGCCTATATGGCATTAGAGCAAGAAAGAAGCCATTACTTTTTCGGGGGTTAGATTGAACTGGCATTGATCCAGTTCAAGCAATGCTTAGAATATTTTGAAGAGTATGTGCTCGAAAAATGCTCTACAATTGAAATTATTTACTTGTTTTGCCAATATGCACACAACTGCGAGTCACAGTCATGACAACAAATTTGTCCCAACATTTCTGTCAGAACAAAGTTTCCACTTTAAACTGTGCCATGAAATTCACTTCTTCCAAATAAATAAATACTGGAAAATAATCATGCAATTCGTAGTATAATGTGGAGTTTCAATAATTGAAAACCTCTTTAATTGTATTATTGTCTTGTACTTTGGTACAAGACTTGGTACACAGACATGGATATCAAAGTGCAGTTTCCAAGTCCTTCTTCCCCCCAAAAATCATCAATCAATCCTTTATTTGGAGGCTTCTGCAGGATACCCCACCATCCAATCTTTATATAGTGCTTTTATTCAAAGCACTTTACAATATTGTCATTGACATTCACCAAGTCATGCACACATTCACGGCAGAGTCAACCATGCAAGGCAACAGCCAGCTCAACGGGAGCAGTTAGGGTTAGGTGCCTAGTTCAGGGACGTCTCAATGCTCAGCTAGGAGGAGCTGGGGATCAAACTAGCATCCTTGTGGTTACCAGTCAACCCGCTCTACCTTCTGAGCTACTGCAGTCCGTAATGTGTCATTTGTTATTCTCTTTTTTGCCTTATTTCATTGGTATTGCATTTGTGTAGGCCTTTTGTATTACCAGTTGGTATGTGTACACCCTGTGAACCGTCAAATACAAATATATATATTAACTAATTATGTGTATTCCCTACAGTTGCAGAGTAATACACCAGGTCAGGCTCTGAAAGCTGTGAAAATGTTTGAACCAGATAGCCTTTGTTAAGTTAAATGCATCCCAAGGAAACATGCTTGTGCTAAACATGATTTAGAAAACAGCTGGTAGCGGGCATTTAGTTTACTGGTTTGACAAGACAGTGAGAATTTAAACTCCACAGAATGCCTGGGTGACCTCACTCCAGAGTACTAATGTTTTGGAGAGCCCTGACCCTTATCTCCCCTGGTTGCTGTCTTAATAGTGGGAGAGGTGGAAGGATGGGGAGTGGAGAGGGGTTGGTGTGTGGCGGGGAGGGGGTTGTTTTGCTGACAAAGTGGTTTATCACAGGTCCTGTGCTGGGCGATTGCCCTTGTTTTAACTCTGTGTAGGATGTCTCTGTTCTGCTTTCACACACTGATCATCTGTGAGAGCCCGCAGTGGGACACATCCAGACATGTACATAAAGAAGGAAAGGAGGTCTATCTTACACTTAAGTGTGTTGCATGTAACTTCACTTGTCTTGATTATTTAACATGGATCTAAAATAAATAGAAAACAGACAAACCTGTAGCATCACTGCAGCATGTAAGCGTCTTGTTTATTTAAAATGGA
>JAOPUD010028291.1:0-11968 GCA_027122715.1 Trisopterus minutus
AAATTTCATCACTGCCAGTCTACTTCGTGCAATCAAGCAGTATATTGAAATGCATATCTCAAAATGCAATACTGTGGTCTCACATTGTCTCTCTTAAAAGCTTAGAATCCCCTCAAGAAAACTGCAACATTCCTTGAATACGTACACAAGGTTTCATCTCATTTATCTCTCATTCCCATTAGCCCAAATGGGAGTGTATTATGCTAATGAAATCATTGCTAGATCATAAGCAGTACACTGTAAATTGTGATTTTGTCTATTTGTTATCTTTACATATTATTCTATGTCATTAGGACACATGATTAATGAGGTTGTTATAATAACATGAAATTATTAGTTAAAAACGTCTCAACTACAAAATAAATGCTAATTTGAAAATCCAGGGCCAAGTGAATCAGAAATGTAAGTCAACTTGACTTTGGGGATAAAAACGCCTGCGTCATCACGCTTTTCTTGAAATGCAATGTGAGAATGCAGCTGCGGGCGGGTGAACATGTGCTCCTTTCCTCCCTTCCTCCATTTTGGACGCAAGTTGGAGGGCATCGTCGACCGCATGTTTCTTCTGAGGTAAAACTTTCACTGGCTGAATTCAGGATTTATTCAGACGACAAAGACAGAGCAGTGGGGGAAAAAAACGAGTCGACAAGTATTTGGTGAGTTTTCTTTTGTTTTTCTGTCGAGTTTATGTGGTTTAACAAGGTGATATGCTTTTAATGCTAACTTTTTTTAAAGCTAACTTTAAGCTAACTTAGTCTTTGTCTGTGTGCATGGGAGAAACTTCAATTCAACAGGTTTACTGTTGTATTTTTCGGTTTGATAAGTGATATAAGTGTGACGATAATTATATTTTTGGCGTTTGGTGAGTTTGCTCGGTATTTATGCAGTTGCCGTAAATTAACGAGCTGTGTGTGGGGTGGGGGGGGGTTAGGTGTGTGTGCGTGCAGCGGGAAAAAAACGAATGTGTCGAGTAGAAATGTGTAGAAAAAGAAAAACGCGTGTTTTTCACGTGTAGCTAAGTTAGCAGTGCTAGGAGGGGGCGTCTAGGCTGTTGTGTGTGTGTGTGGGTGCGTCGGTACTCTGCACAGACAGTGGGAAAATTGTGTAATTGTCGACTCAGCTGTTAAGTTAGTCTTATTCACATTGTTTGTAAACCGTGGCTAACGTTAGCAGTGCTAATAGCACCAGAGTCTGCATGCCTGTGCTGAACGCGGCTTCGGTCCAGTGGTGATATTCCAGTTTTTTCCGATATGGTGCAACCAAATTTTTGAATACTGTTAAACTGGGCTGGTTTGTGAGATAAGTTGTCATCTGTTGTGTTTTTTTTTTGTTAAACAAGCTGTGATGACCGGATCGTGGGATAAGCGGGGTTTTAAAGACAAAGCACTGGCAGCGATTAGATAAGCCAACGTTTGGCGTTTATTCAATGATCACGCACTGTAAGGGTGTAAGGGTGCGCTTGGGTCTCCGCGAGCCTCAAGCGTGGGCAAACCATGCACGTCTCTGTCTCTCCCCTGCTTCAGGTCGGTAGCCCCTTTTATAGGGGCTCCCGGCCTTCCTCCTCCCAGCCGCCAGGTGTCTCTTATTCCGCTGATTGCGGGGAGGGTCTGGGTGCTCACTGCCGCCAGCTGGTGGGTGGGGGTGGTATACCCCGTCCTTCACGAACCCCCGTGCTTGTGAAGGCCGGGGTTCCAAGGGCGGGATGCCACAAAGCAAAGTAAGTGTTTAATTTATATTTACGTTTTGCAAGAAATGTTTATTAGACTAAGTTGAGAAAGCTTGTGGGGTTATGGGGGTGTGCGCTCCACGCACAAGATACCTGCAGTGGAAAAATGTGAATGTCTGGTCAACTTGTCTTAAAGTAAAATATAAAGTTAAGCAAAATGAGCACGATTTATTTAACAGGGTTTAGAACATCTGGGAGAAAAATGTGTGTATTAAAAGCCTTTTTTAAACTGTTGGTCACAGTGTTTTCTGTTCTTGCTGAAGTCTACAATACCTGCTGTTACGCAATACACATTGCTTTGTCAAATGGTGATATTTCACTTTCTTATACCACAGCTTATGATACGCTTTGGATGGACTAATGGGGGAATAAAATAAAGAATATTTCATAGGTGAGAAGTTGTTTTGTAATATTTTATTATTGTGAATGTTCAATTTGATCTATATTTATTTAGATTATGTTAATTTTTGTTTTAAAAAAAATTTCAACTTAATCTCTTAAGATTTTAAATACATTTTGTTATTGACTGTCCTCAGCAGTACGTTGTGGAGCTTCCTGCACCAGTACTCCTGCTGCTTCTCCATTACGGGCCCTGCTGAATGCCATCTATGAAAGGTAATACTCGACTATATATAAGTACCTGATAACCACACTTCAAATAATCTGAATTCTCTCTGAGTAGTAATAAAGTGCTCTTGAAACTTTCATGCAAGTTTTATGGATGAAATGTTAAGATATGCAAACAACAAATGATTAATTAAGATGTTTGTCAGTACATTGTGTTAGCGGTTCTTAACCTGGGGGTCAGAATATCACGGGTTGTTGTGAGATCACAGGAAATCATAGAAAGGGTGCTAGAACAAGACATAGGAAATGAAAGCTCCGAAAAAAATATTGTTTGCAAAACAGGAAATGTGTCTCCTGCCCTTTGTTTCTTCATTTTTTTTATACTGTTGAATGAAGTGGACTTGTAAACTCTGTACGTTTTTTTGTGGAAATCGTAAGAGAATCCTTGAACATTACCAAAGTAGCCACAGACACTACGGAAGAAATTGTCCACTACCCTGCATATACAAAGACTGTGCACAGTATTTCAGATCTAAAAAATCCTTGCAGGTCCACTTGAGAGATCATGGACTCATAGAGCAGAGTAGTGGACTTGTTGGCTTTAAAGTAAAATGCTTGTTGTGTGACTTTGAAGAGGCAGTTGGCCTAAAACAATATACTGCTCATCTTGGTAAGCACCTGAGGAATAGGGAGACCGTTACCTGTCCTTTTAATCAGTGTCTTTTCAAATCAAATGTTTTCTCTAGTTTTACGTCACATAAATCTCGTTGTCACCCACTTTGTACTTTAAAAGACTTGAAGACAGAGATCACTGTCCAAGAATGTGAATTGGCAGAATGTGAAACAGCTGAATCACAGTCACAAGTTGCTGATGACAGTGATTTTCATGTGCCACTTGAGGATAATTCTGATAATGAACCAGAGTACCATGACGCCGCTGAAAAAATTCAGGGAAGGCTTGCATCATTACTTCTGCAAATGCAAGCAGTCCTGCATGTTTCCAAATTAGCCACTCAAGAAATAGTCTGTGAATTTTATGACATTGGCGTTGTGATGGTGAACTAAACGAGTATACAGTAAAAAAGGTCTTAAGGCAGCACAGTTGTAACATTGATGAAAACACTGTAACTTTGGTAACAAACGCTCTCCACGGCCTCAATCCACTCAGCTCCATTTCCCAGAGTGGGTGTCTGGGGTCAGATCAAAAAAGGTTGTCCTATTTCAAAGAAAAGTTTGGTGTCATAGACCCAGTTGAGTATGTGTTAGACTTGTCATTAAAGAAAACCTTTGTTTATGTCCCAGTTCTAAAAACACTGCAAAGATTGTTAAATAGGGGTGATGTTATTGACAAAATTTTAGAGGAAGCCAATACAGAATCACTACCTGGACATTACAAGACCACATTTGATGGATCATATTTCAAAGACAACCCACTTCTGTCCGGGGAAGATCAAACAATTTCTTTAGGTCTGTATATCAATGATTTCGAGGTTTGTAATCCTCTAGGCACCTCCAGAAAAAAACATAAATTGTGTGCAATATACTGGGTAATAGCAAATTTACCTGTTAAATACAGAGCATCATTGTCTAGCATATATCTTGCTCTCTTGTGTAAAAGTGTTGATGTTAAAACATTTGGGTATGACAGGATTGTAGAACTACTGTTGAAAGATCTCCAATTGCTTGAAAACGAAGGGATTTACATAAACAGGTTGGGAACCAGTGTAAAGGGAACAGTGTCATATGTATCATCTGATAATTTGGGAGCACATTCATTTGCTGGTTTTCAGGAGTCCTTTAATGTTGACGTTTTGTCGTTTTTGTTTAGCCAGTCGTAGTGATATTCAGAGTTCTGTGCAAAGTAAGTCATTTTTGTTGAGAACAAATGAGTCCTACAATGAGAATATTTCCAGGCTTAGGGAGAATGAGTGCTTGAAAAGTGTTGACGGAGTGAAAAGAGACTGTGTATTGAACAAATTATCTCACTTTCATTGTATAAAAGGTCTTCCTCCTGACTTCTTACATGACCTGTTAGAAGGTGTTGTACCTTTTGAACTCTGTTTGTGTTTGAAAAAATTAATTCAACAGAAGTACTTTACATTGGACTATTTGAACACTGTCATACAGCGCTTCCCCTACAAATTTTCTGACAGTGTTAACCGTCCACAGAGAATTCCAGAAAAAGTACTTAAAAGTAAAACTATAGGAGGCAACGGCCATGAAAATTGGACCCTTTTGAGGTTGCTGCCTCTGTTCATAGGGGATGTTGTTCCTGAAAATGATGATGCATGGGCTGTAATTCTGGAACTTAAAGACATTGTGGAACTTTTGGCATCCTCCAGTTTTACAGATGAAAGCTTGTGTTATCTTGATGCCAAAATAAGTGAGCACAGGAAACTATTACTGACTGTGTTTTCAGGACTGCAACTGAAAACTAAACATCATTTTATTGAACACTACACTCATTTGCTCCGCTGCTTTGGACCACTGGTAGAGTTTTGGACGTTACGATTCGAAGCGAAACATAGTTTCTTCAAAAAAGTGGTTCGTGATGTCAATCATTTCAAAAACATTCTATTGACTCTGTCCCTCAGACATGAACTTATGTTGGCATACTACCTGGACACGCCCAACCTGTTTAAACCAACAGTGGAATTAAAAGGAGTATCAAATATTTCCCTGGACATTCTGGCCCCCTCTGTCAAACAAGTGATTGAGAAGAAATTTAGAACTCTGAGCAGTGTATCTCTGGCCACAACCGCATACATCCACGGGACAAGATGCACCAAGGGAATGTTCTTGTCAGTTGGAAGCACAAGTGGGCTTCCTGATTTTTGTAAGATTATCCATGTGTTGCTTGTATGCAACAAGCTATTTTTTCTTCTGGAACCTTTCTCAGCTTGGTATTTGGAGCACCTACGATGTTACGAAGTCTGCAAAAGAGACCCTGCTCAACTGACGGTAGCCGAACCTGAAGACCTGAACCACTACATCCCATTGTCGGCATACACCGCGCAAGGCCGACTTCTGGTTTCACCGAAGGCATTTCCTGTACATTAAGGTATTGTTGTTTTTTTAAGCTCTTAAGCCCCCCACTTTTGCACACATGTTTTTCAGTTTGTTAAAAATGTCACTTATTTTTTTCACAGTTAAAGTTTGGAGCATCAGCTCATAGCTTCTGTTGTGTGTGTGTGTGTGTGTGTGTGTGTGTTTCAGTCAGACGTCGACGACAAAGTACAAGACGGTTCAAGTCTGCAAGACAGACCCTGCTCAACTGACGGTAGTTGAACCACTACATCCCATTGTCAGCATACACTGTGCAAGGCTGACTCGTGGTTTCAGGGATTTCTTGTACATTAAGGTATTGTTTTTTTTAAGCTCATAAGCCCCCCACTTTTGCACACATGGTCTTCAGTTTGTTAAAAATTAAATTTCTATTTTTTTCAAAGTTAAAGTTCGGACCATCAGCTCATAGCTTCTGTCTTGTGTGTGTGTGTGTGTGTGTGTGTGTGTGTGTGTGTGTGTGTGTGTGTTTCAGTCAGACGTCAACAACAGAGTACAAGACAGTGCTAGTTCATCCTGTGGCTCCGTAAGATCAACTCCATCGAGCTGAAGAAAACCAGCTTTTATTTCTACAGTCACAAGTCCACTTAAGATCTGTCTACCTGTGTAGGCCTCTCTCAGGTTAGAACCCACACCACTCATTAACACACTTGCGCACACAAATTCAAGCTTCCACATATCCTCTGACTTATTCACAGATGTTTCTGCTGAGCCACCACGTAGGCAGATAAAGGTATGTTATAAGAGTTTTTTACAATTCAGTAATTAGCCCTTTGGCCCCACTTCATAGTCCATCCTTTAAACCAGTGGTTCTCAAACTTTTTACATCAGTGACCCCTAAATCAAACACAAAGTAGACCACGGGACCCCCACTGAACAAAACCTTGAAGAAAACACTTTTCACCAGAAATACACTTTTTTTTTTTTCTGAGACTGAATTTACAAACTTTTTTGTACATTCAAAGTAGGCATGAATGGCAAGCATTTTTGGAAATATTGTAGAGAAATTTCTGGAAAAAAAGAAAACATTTAAAAAAAATTCTAGAAAAGAAAGTTCTGAAAAAGTGGTAAGATTTAAAGAAAAGAAAGAAAAGTAAAACATTTCTTTACAAAAAGTGGTAGAATTTCTCCAAAAAAGATTTTTTTAAAAAGAGCATCTAGAAAAGTGCAGAGAATTTGGCTATTTTCTTAAAGAGGATATTTGCACATCCATGTCTTGTGTTGCAGGTGCAGAGTTTAATGTGGCTTGCAGTCTGTAGAAAAGAAAAGACCCGCCCTCTGCTTCTTGCTTGGCATCACCATTTAATGGTGGCTGACATTTCGTTTTGTGACTAAAACGTCAGTGATTCATTAAATGGGGATGCCAAGCAAGAAGCAGAGCGCAAGTCTTTTCATTTGTAAAGAATTAGGCTATTATAAAATAAAAGTTTAAAAATCTAGAAAAAAAGTAAAAAAAAAAAATCAAGAATAAGTGGTAAGATTTAAGAAAAAAAAAAAAAAAAAAATATTTTTATTTAGGGTAAACTTTATCCCTAAAAAGTAAAAAAAAAAAAAAAAATCTAGAAAAGCTTTTAAAAAATCTAGAAATAGTGGTAAGTTTTTCAGTGAAAGTTATGGCCAAAAAAAGTTCGAAATTTCCCTCATTGGACAAAAATGTCCGTCATGGGGCCAAAGTGATATTCATGGAATGATATACACCTGAGGCACACTGCCTACCTGAGCAGTACCCCTTTTCATTTCAGTGCACATATCAACAAGTATGAGTTCAGAATGATACTTCAATGCACAAATAAATACTTCAAAGACCTGATCGTATTCTGAATTCTATTAATGTGACCACACTCAATCCAATTGTGGAATTATGTAATTTCTGTGGATTTTATTTTCATTTCAGTTTCATCATGCTGCTGCGCATCATCTTGAGCGAAAATGACATAAGAAAGGTTACCACTGACACCTTGCCGGAGACTGTTCATGACTTCTGCTCAATCCTGAAGACCAAACTGGGACTGGAGGGCGACCTTGTGATTCAGTATCAGGACCCTGAGTTCGACAATGAACTGTGCAATTTAAGTAGCATGTCGGAGCTTCTTAAAGATAAAGCAACTTTGAAAGTGCACACCAAGTCTTCTGAATACCACACAGACTCAACTCTAGACACGGCAAGCCTGTCATCATCTTCCCTCGAGGACAGCCCCCATGGTACCCAAACTCATCAGCTGCCTCAACCATTCGTCATTCCTGCTTTTTCTTTTGATGTTGAGTTGAAACTGAGGCAAGGGAATGATGCCTTCCATAGAGATGGGAGCCTTCTTGACATTTCAAAAGACATGAAATCGGACATCTTAGACAAGTTAGCAGAAGCCATATATGCTCACAATCCCTACCCATCAAGTGATGAGTATGATCATGTGGCCCAAGCTCTCATCAACAAGCATCCTTGTCTGAAGGAACCAGGGTCTGTCGGTGGGTGGTATTGCTGGAAGTTTAGTTTAAAGTTCAAAATGGGAAGTTTCCGGGAGAAAATGCGAGTGGCTGGTTGCTCCGAGCTCAGAGTGAACGCACGTACCTCTGGATCAACAAGTTCAAAAAGACTAAAGAGGGCCAGAAAGTCAGAAGTGAACTTTCTGCCAGATTTTCCAGAAGGGAAAGCCCAACGTGACCTTGAGACAGAGATCTACCATGGTCAGTGAGATGAAGAAAAGAAAGGTTGATTGGAACCAAATTGGTGAGATGATGAGTAACATGTTCCCCTTACGGAGGAAAGAAATTGTTGAGGATGAACCCCTTGTGGAACAAGTGAAAGACAGGTGGCCAGCCTTGTTCGCTGAACGGCAGGTAAAGTGCTGTTTGAGTCAAATGAAATTTTGCTCCTAAAGGGATAGTTTGGATTAATCAAAGTCTGATTCTAAGAAATATTTATCCTAGTCATTGTTTTGCATACAGTATCGGGGGATCTCTCATCAGAAAAGGCTGTCTGGTGTTTTTGTTTTTATGATGGACCTTTTTAAACACCTTTTGTTGGTGGTGCTTGTCTCTGCTTCTCCAAACTGAGTTTATTTAAGTTTACAGAGATAGTTTTGATTATTTGAAGCGGATTTGTATGAGGTATTTATTCATAGTCAGTGTAGTAGCTACAGTAGATGCTAGTTAGCATACCCCCCAACGTGTCCAGTTTGAGTATTAATTATAAGCATACTCTTGACTGTTTTTTGTTATGTTTTTTATTCAGATTGAAGCAGTATTTGCTCGCCTTACATCTGTTGATCTGAAGGGCTCCTTCTTTGCTGGGCTGGACCAGTATCTGGCAAGATTCCTTGAGCTGTACAAAGCAAAAAGTGGCATAGTGGGCCTGAACAGCTTGATGAGACGTCTCAATGATGATGTAAGTGTTAAATTATATTTTCCTCATCCATGTCTATTTGTTGTTAGCATCTTTCACACCATATTTGTGATGGTACTGCAGATCAGGAAGGATCCTGATATACAGTACAGATACAAATGTGTAAAGTTTCTGCCCATACAGCTGGTAGACTCAGTCATGAGCAGAGTTGAGCTGTCAGTCATGACATTAAAACCTGCTTTTTGTTGCATCAAGTAGCTAATTAAAAAAACAAAAATTGGGGTGGGGAGGATTCATTTGATTTGTACTTGTCCTATCTATTAATGTCGAGGTGGCTGGCAAAAAGTCTTAATGTCTTATTTTAACTTGAGAGGTCTTAAATAATTGTTTACAAGCGGATACCAAATACCAGTTGTTGAGTACTGTTTCTTTCTTCTTTTTTAACAGAGCTCCACACACCGCAAGAGGACAGTTCTTCTGCTGGGCCTTCCTCACTTTCTCAAGGAGGATCCGTCCGGACTGTTGAGGTAAACATTGTTTAACTTTCTTGCAGTGGTCAAGAATAAATTAAGTTACAATGACTTGTAGGGCCTGCATAGTGATGCCTATAAAAAATGTATGTAATGTGCTTTCTGTAGGTATTAGACAAAATATGCACACCATTCCTTCACAAAAATGGTTGAAAAGATCTGTTCAGCGTAGATAAAACTGATTCACATTTGACACAAATCACGAAATTGAACTTTTTGTTCTGTGGCCCTTTAGTCAGCTAATGATTGGTATCGACATGTCTGAAATGGTAATCCTGTCTTAGATGCCAACATATATACATGATAGAACATTTAAAGATGGTAAGATATTTTTGCTTTATTTGAAATCTTGTGTTGTAGGCCACAGATGAAGAGGACACGTTCACAAAGGGGATGAAAGTCGGTGTTGTGATGGTGAAGGACGGAGAAGAAATCCTTGGTGGTCCTTGAGGAAGCAGTGATCCTGTCTGAACTGAAGGACATCCCACGTGCCATTGCATTGCTGATGGGTCTGCTTTTTTCTCTAAACATAGACTATCCAAAGGTACTAAGGTACACATTTGAAGTCATTCCGAAAGTCCTGATGAGCATCGGTGGAGGACCGTGTTCCTCACATGTGCATGGTTTCAGAAACAGACTCCTGCGGAAAACCATGTGAGATTGTGCTCGGATGACTTGTCTAGCTCCCGACTCGTGTTATAATTGTCTGGTATTCAAGTCAGGTTCATTATTTTGTTGTCTATTTTTTGTAGCATTTGCAAATGCTATTTTCTGTTAAATGAGCAGGAACACAGCAGACCATTTCTGCCAGAAAAGACCCCCCTCCCCAGAGCCAAATTTGAGGTAATAAAAAAAGTCAAATTGATGAGAAAATGTCCAAATTATGAAATTGAAAATTTGAGGTAAAAAAATTGTCAAATTGATGAGAAAATGTCAAAATTATGAAATTTTAAAATTTGAGTTAAAAACGTCCAAAATTACGAGGGGCAGAATGTCTCCTGAATACCATGGGAACATTTTTTCTCTTTTCACAGGCAGAAATGGTCTTCCATACAGATAGAACTGCAGACAGTTTACAAAGTGCCATGTTCAAGGCAAAAGATGGACCTATTTCCATGACACTCAGTTCATCTGCAAAGGAACAGAGGACCATACAGTATACTGTAGTTATTTGAAGATCTTCACGATCATTCATGGTTGTTTTTTCTGTCTGGTTTTTGACAATTTTGCATCAAAAAGTGTTGTCTTTTTATTCAAGACACAGCAATTTAAACAATTAGTCCAGTGGATTTGGTTGAAAAATTCAATTCAACAAATGTGAGATGCTGAGTAGTGTGCACATTTATGCATTTTATGTTGACAGGCATGTGTGCAGTTCAAGAAAATGTTACACATCCAAAGCTACTCATTTATTTGTATCGACAAATTGATACTTGGAATGTTCAGTTTTTGATTGTATGAAGGAGTACAAGTCTTGATCTGTTGAAATATGTCCAGTGGTGTTGGATGAGAATGTTATACTTGATCTTTGTGGCCTTCCACTGACAGCATTTTAATTTTTGGTGACAAAATATGTAAAGCCATTTGTTCTCTTATATGGCAGTATTGTCACATAATACTTGCAATGCTGTAAATTTTAAGGAGGTTCTGTAAATCTTGACAGGTGTGTGCTCCAATAAATGTTTAACTGGCTGCATGTTAATTGTTTGTCATATTTCTCTTTGAAGCAAACATGCTCAAAGTTCAAAGACATCTTGGATAAGTTCAAATGATTGATTAATTTAATTCAAATGACCTGACACTTTTAATTAAACTAAGATACCGTTGATTTGCAAATTCAAATAACAACCAAGCAGTTCAATCAATTAATAAATCCAAGTCAGGTTAACTGACAAAAGATTTACACAACTTACAGTTTTAATTAAAATGAAACAGATTTGCTAGTTCAGACAACTACCCTAAATAGTTAAATCTATTGACAAATCCAAGTTAATTTAACTCAAACAAGAGGTTTACACAACTGACAATTTCAGATTCAAACAACTACCTGAATGAGTTAAATAGATTATGAAAGATAAATCAACCCAAACTAACACAGGTGTTTACCCAACAAGGAATATTTAACCTAGATAACGAATTATTTTCTTTCACTTAACTTGAAATTTTAAGGCAGCCCTTTCACTCTTATTTTTAAGTTGAAACAACGCGTTACAATTTACAGTGTAGTGGCAGTTGAATAGATGACTAACCTTAAAGTGCTTCTAAGTAGTCTGATTGTACGTTGTGATCAGTAAGATGCCTGTGAAGCGTTTAAGTAGTGTAACATTGCAGAGTGTATTTATCTGGTACACTCCAGGAAAACAGTCGAGTGAGATGGCTAATCAGAATACTGTTGGTTTGGGAAGAATGTAAAATCAGCAAGGCTCCACAAAGCCCAGAGTGATGACCATTACACCATGGAACCAACATCCACACCAAATAAAGAAAGCAGGTTTGTGGGTTAATGGCAAATAAAACCATAACAAAAATGTTCACTAGCCTGCCAAGAATATTGACTGGTCTAGGGATTTCAATGGGAGTCCTGATGCAACAAGCCGCATTTACTTGAAATTATATGTCAACTTCTGAAATTGCGTTTAGGAAAAATTGTATAGTTCCAATTTACTACCACCAACGTAAAATATTCATTCTTCATTCGGACTGCATTAAAGTCTTATGTGATGCAAAAATAGTTACAGATGT
>JAOPUD010028327.1:0-11915 GCA_027122715.1 Trisopterus minutus
CCCCCCCCCCCCCCCCCCCTGTCCACCGCGGAGGAGTGATAACAGACGGGGACATTAAGCTCCGATTAGATCAATACGGAGCAGCGCCTCGTGCCTTTAAGTCCTACTTTACTCCCCGCTTTACGACCAGCCCATAACTGTGATGAATGGCGTTACAGCCCCCCCACCCCTCCTCCAGCAACAGGGCGGAACGGGGAACTATGTCATCTTCACACGGAAGTACCGGCGCTCAACACAATGGAACCCATTGTTTTATATTGCAAGATGGATTGTGTTTTGGCAGCGTCGTGCCTTGAATGGCTGTTCGATCTAACCAGGCCAGGGATGAGGGAATGACGAGCGGGCCGGTGTCGGACTCTGAATCGCCCTTTGGCACACACGCAGCGAAACGCACGTATGCCCGCTTCTTGACACTATTAACTGGAGCGTTGAAGTAGAACCCAGTGTGCTTATTATCATTAACATCCAAGCCCCCCCCCCCACACACACCGACACACACACACACACACCCACCCACGTGTTGAATATCAATGTCCTGCCTCATGACACCCAACAGCTCCCTGTACTAAACCCCCCCACCCCTAAGACACCAGCTTCAAAAAACTGTAAAAACCGCCCATCTCAGCTCATCTCAGCTCAGCAATGGCAGCATCAGTCATAGGACCGGCATGGTTATCTCAACACTGACTCAAATCCACGTAATCACACACAAACCACTGTTTGTTTCATTGTTTCTCACTGCTGGTCAGCTGATGCGTCACCAGTTCCTTTTGAGGTGGATGAATGGAGAAGAGGGGGGAGGGGAAGGGGGGGAGGGTCTTAGTGTGACACACTGCAGTGTGGCCTTCAGTGTGTGGCCCTAAAGGCTACAATTCATACTTCTGCATTCATACTTATACCAACACCAAATGTTCACTAGAGGTTGACTTATCAACCAACAACGTGGGACAAATCTGTGGAAAATGGAATGCAAAATAAACGACACCCCGTTGTGTTGTGAACACTATTGAGTACACTAATATATAGTGCAACAAACTCGTCAAAAGTAGAGCAATAACCAGATCTCAATGTTTAATCAAATAAAAGCTACGCTAGGTTAGCTGGAACCTGCAACGTTGCGCTGCCCAGCTCGTCAACTCACCATCAACTGGTCTGCAACATCGAATCGGAGGCCGCGTTGCAGTCGCGCCTTGGATATGATCAGTGTATACGCCACAGGGATGGGAAACCACATCGGTAGGTTAGAGTTGAGGTTGCGGACCCCTGGTTGTGTTCCTCACGTGCTGCAGTCGCCCGATGGTCCACAGGCCCCAAGAGTGGGGGCTGGACGAGGTGCTAATGTGTTTCACACGTAGGCAGGAGCCGAAGTGCATTTTGGGTCACAGCTTCCTTTTACAAACAGTAGCACCCATGTCCTCCATTACCCCATTGATTAGCTAAACAGGGCAATTGTGTTGTTAACTTAGGTGGGGCCCTTAACACCTACTAAATAGAAACTCATTTAGGGGTAGAAACACGGTGGACGCAGGTTGAAATGAACGACACCAGCGTGAGGAACCTTCCCCTTCTTTTTGCGAGCGTAGCTAAAGGTGCATTAACCCATTCTAACTAATTAACTTTTAGATGATAAATGCACTCCACCAGACAAATGTTATGGCCACACTTCACGGGCTAAATATGAAAACACAGCATTCAGATGAAAAGCTTTCCATCTACTCTATTCTCTCATGACCATGGCCGTTCTGGCTGTATATGGTTTTGCCAAAATGGAGAAAAAATATAAATACATACATTTAGCGTGCGTCAACATGAAAGCTTTCATGTTGTTTGAAATTGTGCTATCTGGCTAGTTAACTACCGCATTAAACAATCCCCAAAGCCAATATTTTTTAATTGGCTTTTTTATATTTATTGTATGCGACGGTAGTGTTGTTGTATACTAGGCTGCTTTGGATCACAAAGCAGTGCTAGAACTGTCAAACTATGCAAACCATACATCAGATTACGTATTTCCAAACCAAACCAACATACATCATGAACTAACAGGTAAACGGCCACACACTTCATCACAGTCTTTCATCCACTGATCAATAGGTACGGTCTTTCATCTTTTTGATCAATGGGCTCAACCTAAAATGCCCAAGAGCCGTTTCTGTGAAAGAGAACTACCAACAGCAGAAGTGTATGCAAATCCATGCAAATAGACTCAAACCTAAAGCACGGCTGTAAGGCCATATGACTGAAAGCCCAAATAGATGTGCCTTGGAAGCTCAAACGCCAACAGACAGGCAATCACCAAACAACCCCTCTTTGACGTCTACTGACCTCAATCAGTGTAGCCCTGGGTTTGCGGACACCGGCTCGCCAGGTTTTGCAGACAAAAGCGCACGACTCCTTATTGTGAGCGTGATAGAGGGCGAGGGAAGGCTGAGTGTTGACACAGGGGATGGAGGTAGCGAACGCCAGTGAGCGGCGTCTCTGGATCCCCACACACCACATCTGTTGCTCACGCGGGGGCCACTGGCCCCGTCAGGGGGAGCGGGGGTCAATCTGAAGTGGGACGGAGGGTGCGGAGGATACACAAAGCCAGCAAAGCCTGGTATTGAGGCCTGAAGCCATGGCATCAGAAACAGAGCAAGAAACCTACCCTATTTGAGGGGAATCAAAGGGACAAGATAAGATGTGTTCTGTGTGTTCTGTGTGTCTGTGTGTGTCCTCAGTCCACACACACCACCTCAAATGGGAAAAAAGATCCTGACCCTGCCAACACACAATTGAAACAGTGTACTTACTAATCCACCAAGAGACCTCCCTTAATAAAAGGGACCCAGGTCCTTTATGACGGTGGCAGTTGTCCTGATCACATACCTATTATCTGTGTTGGATTGTATTGGACACATTTGCATACTTATTTCAGTCTGTGGCCTGCTAAACCTTGGACAGGCCCATTCCAAACAGACCTTTCAGAGCTGTGGAGTAAATGCAGAACACGGTAGGCTGGGGGGAGGAGAGGTGGTGTGTAATCTGCACCAACCCTGGTGGATGTAGGCACCATAGGCTGACAGTACAGCGTCACAAGGTTTCGCAGATCCATTCAGAATTCAAGCCAGTCAGCTTCATATATTTATTTTTAAGTAAATTAATCAAAATGCTATAAAAATGAAATCAGGCTTTTTTATTGTTAAACCGTTTTCCCACCCTGTAGGCAACGTTGAAGATATTATTTTCCCTTTTTTACTGTATTGATGCTTGCTTGTTATCTACCCCTACCTCTCTGGGATATGCCTGGCTCCCAGCCTTTGAAACTAGTTGCATTGTTTCAGGCCAGGCTTGTACTGTGGTTATGGGTAATTGCCATAGCCGTTTTACATTTCAATCGGCCGTATAATCTCCAGGCCCCCATCTTCCTTAACACAACAACACTGATACCCCCTCAATTCGGCTATTGCGATGGGATAAAAAAGCTAAAAGGCTTCAGATTGGCATGTGGATACAAACAACTCCGGTACTTTTGACGTTTTACATAACTCTTTTTGGACGCCAAGATTGTCAAGAGATTAAAAGGCAAGGCTGCTTGTGATACTTGAAGAGTGTCCCCTTGATCCAAGAACCATTTGCCTCGTTGCATTGCTAAGGTTAAAGATGTGCTTCGACAAAACTATTGTCCCCGAGTTGTCTTCAGCCCCTATTTGAGGATTTCAACGGACATAGACCTTTCTGTACTTTTTACACCATGATGTTCATTTGACATAAGGGTTTCTCTGTCAATTACTTTTAACAGCCGGCCACTTCTCCTTAGTGGGAAGAGACGGGCCCTACAAGAGAGGTCCGGAGTTGAGCCAAGAGCCCTTGTGGCTGAAGGACTCTGAGGCAGAGTGGCTGGCCCTCTAGTCACTCCATCTCCAAGTATTTTTTTTATTTATTGGTCGGTCAGAAGGGGGCTCCACATTTTGACACTCGAAGAGAGGGGAACACTCAACAAAGCCTCCTCTCCTTCTCTTGTCTGATTTCCCTGCATAATGACTTTGTCCCCTATACCCCAGTGCCACAATAAAAGCATGTAAGATATGACTAGGGCTTTGACTGATTAGCATGGTCACAATGAACAGTGCTCGGTACCCACAGACTTTATAGTCTATCTGGTCCGGCAAGTGAGGCAACCGCTCTTCCTGAAGACCCCGCCCTTTACATCTCTATGGGGCAACTCATTAGCTAAGTAGTAGCCCTTCTTTCTAACTGCATCTCACTTCTTTGTCCAAAGGTCGGTCTTTGTTTCTCCTAAATGATCCCTCACAAGCCCCATTTTCTGGTTAATACATATTTACAGCCATGTAAGGTTTTTGTGGGCATCCTGTAGTTTTATGTTGGAGGCTGTCCTCCTAGGCCCCATAAAATCATTACCAGGCTGCTTGGGGTAATTGTTCTACCATATATTAGTTCTATTTGTGCTCTCTCTTAGTCGGCATCCTTGGAGTGGGCAGATGGCTAAACAACACATGCTGGAGATTCCCAGGCCGGACCTGTGGCAATACTACCCTGACTGGGACATTTTGTTGAGAAGTTTGGGTAGCGACTGGTTAATTGTTGTGCAAATGACTAGTTCCCAGTCAATTCAAAACTAGCCAAATTATCTGATGCCAGCAAAAAGAAAAATGTTTTCAAAGAAACAAAAAGAGATGATCGCACATCAATATCAAACACACATTAGGCATTGGTGCTTAATGAAGAGCTGTTATATTTAAAATGGGTCAATTCAAAAATGTTCAGCATTAAAACTATGACGTCATCAGAAAGGGAGGATTTTAGAATAAAAAGGCTATTAAAACAAGATCAAAAGTGTAAATTGAATTGTGTTTTTTATGTGTGTGTGCGTGCGTGCGTGCGTGCGCATGTATGTTTACAGTAGACCACTGTGGGCAGCAGGGTCACCTAGTGTCTAGGGTGAATTAAAGAGGCCAGCTGTGAAACAACCCAAAAGGAACAAGGCAGCACACAAAGACCGCTCTGCCCCGAAAGACAAAGGAGACGGAGACAAGAGGCTGAAACCACACAATCATCTCGCCATCTACAATGGCCCAGCTCCTGTAACAAGCAGGATAAGGGGGGGATCGGCGTAGGGATAAGCACACCCCGGCCCTAGATTTCAGCACAAGCCGTTAATTCCACTCTGCTTAGCACACAATTAATTTCACTCTCATGCTGCAGCTCAAAGCCTGTCAATAATGGGAATCCTGATTGCGAGACCCAGATTAAAAGGAGGGATAGTGTGTAGGACTCTGCGGTTAGGAGCTCAGAGCAGATGCTAGCAAACGAAGAAATGAAGAGGCCTCCGGTAAGAAGAGAACAAGTCCACTGGCATGATAGCCAGGGCAGCTCTTTGAAAGCAGGGTGATACATCGTTACAGAAGTGTGACCGGGCAGCTGAAAATGTAGGAAGACTCCCTGACAATGTCAGTGAAGGAATTTGTTTGCAATTAACAGCCCATGCAGAGTTGTATTAAGCTTTCTTTGTCTTCACGTTTTTTTGTTGACATTGCATGAAAAGATCCGCTGGTTTAAGTCCGGATTTTGGACGTTACGAACGTCTTAACAAAATAATGCAACAATAAAGTTAACCAAGCCGAAAAAGGCAACCCTGCTGTCTTTCTCATTGGAGCCGATGTGGCAAGAGTTAATGCTCCTACGGGCTTAAGTCCGTCACAAAAGCAACTGAGCCACAGGGATGTCTAATTGGGTCGCTGGCTGACTAAAGCACCTGCCGGAGAAGTCCGGAGATGAGGAACCGGGGAGCTGGTCTTTTTCCCAGAGAGGAGCCCATGGTTCCGGATTAGAACCCTGGGGAGCAGACATCCCCTTGGCTTCCCTCGTCTTGTTCCCCTAATGGCTACCCTGCAGGGCATCACAACGACTGTCTGCATCTCCCCCAGGCGTGCCCAGGGCAAAACTATCTGTCTGCGACCCCCTAGGACAATCGTCCCTGTTCAAACATTAAAGCACTTTGAGTGGCCTGAGGTTGGAAAAGCTCTATATATATGCAGTTCATTTCCCATTTAAACTGCTCAGACTTATCCCAGATCAGATCTCCAAGGCTTTGACTTTCACTGAAAAGCAATAGAAGATGCAACAACACAGAGGGACAATATCATTGATTTATGGTACTATAATCCACAGAAATCTGAACAATTATTCCAATCGCACAATTCATTCATCGCTTTATACATCAGCAAGTTATACACACAGGCCAACAACGTTTTGCCTTAGGGCAAAGACATGGCCGAAATCAGTGACCTAGGTTGGGTTTATGACAAATGCTCCAAATCCAATCGATTGACCAGTCGGGCCAACAGATATGAAGAACTGACCGGACTCTGTTGGTCATCAGAGGCCTGTGACCCTCTGACCATTAATCTCTGTCTTCTAGCCCTTCCTGGCCAACATTTTGGCGCCCGCCATGCAGTCTTTCACTTCTGCACCAATGACAAGAACACAGGCCACAGATTGCTACCAACTGTCGCTCCCTCGTGCACATGCCATGATGACATGATGCCACGCCTACCTGTCCCTTGCCTCTTCTCATCTATACTCAACTGGAATTCTAGGGGCCAGAGCAATAGACATAGGAAGCATTGTATCTGCACCCGGCCCCATTCACAGCGCTAGGACCCCATGACTAACACTCTGCTAAGATGAGTAATGGGACTTACTGGCCCATATGAAATACACTTTGACGGCAACTCTCGGTTGGTTTTGAAGATAACACAATAGCTAATTTCATACTACCATCAAACCAGGGTTTTTTTCATTGTAGTTTTCAGCCCACACTTTCAAGAGTACCTCATTGGTTGATTTATGGAGTATTCGTTGTAGCAGTTAACCACTGTGTTCACACATGCGGAAGTAGAGTGGTATTGGTTAGATTGAAGCAAATAGTCTCAACTTTAAAGAAACACCACAGGGTTGCTAGCAATAAAAACAACAATGCTATTCGAAAAATTGTATATGGGGTAAAACAGGTGCTTGATGAATGTTCTGTTTTTGCTCAAACATTGTAAATGACTAGAGAATCAAGTTATTGTTTTCTAAGTTTGTGTTTATTGTCTATGTAAACTATCTTTTGCCATTCATTTAAGTCGGTTATTTTACTTGAATATGCAATTTTCTTTTTAAAGATAGGTCAATTTTCTCTTTCTCACGCTCGTTCTACTAAGTTATTCTTAGTTTTATAAGGAAGCAAGAACACATTGTCTCCTGTATTACATCAGAACGGAAAACATTTAGCTGTGTCTAGTTAGTAAACACGCTAGCAGTCAGTTTTCAGTTTCAGTTAAAATTAGCATGAGCGTTGCTACCATCTGCAAAATAAAGCGTACAGTAATGTAAAGTAGTATTTGATTCAGTGATGGATACTTCCTTAAAATGTTCACTAACCTTTCATGTATATTCTCAAAAAGCATTGCAAGAGGGCTTTTTATTTTTGACAGACAACTGTGCAACTTTTAGTTGGTGGCTGACCATAGCCCATATGAATAGCAATGTTTTTTTTGCAGCCATTTTCTATGACATGTTCTAGCATTTTCCAAGTCATCGGTATTCCATGACTGGAAGAAAACATCCGGGACACATGCTAACTTTAAATAATATACTAATATCTTTTATATTACCATAGGAAGCAACTCAAACTATTGCTCCAAAGAATCTATTGCAGAGAATCCTGAACAAAATGGATTTCCATATAGGAACCTCATCCTATTCTCCTGCTCTAAAACCTTTTTCTATTTTAACCCCCTTTGGAGTAGGCATCCTGTTTGGACCCAGGTGAGCTCTGGCCAGGTGCTTTCTTTCCCACTGTTTACTATAGGGCAAACACTCCCACCGGAAACCCACCCAGTCCCTCACTGTGTGAGCCCTGAGAGAGACCGCATACTCCCCAAACAAGTAATTTGCCTAATCTCCCCTGTCGGTTGGCTGCATTTGTTTGCATTGAGTGCTGGACTCCGTGGGGCATAGAGGATGGTTATTGTGTTGCCTCGGAGGGGTCCCACAGGTTGGGGAGAAGGGGGCAGCACCTGCATGAGTACACTGGAGTCCCCAGAGAACACCTTTGGTGCAGGAAGGGCCGGAAGAGGCCAGATTGTTGGCACACCTTTGCTCCCGATGGGTAGGTAGGGGGTTTTGTGCCCCATGGGGTGAGCATCATGCAGAGGCATTCTCAGCATGGTCTAATGTTAGTAATTATGCTGCCAGCGTGAACCCTGGGCCATTAACAACACAGAGGGGAAGACAGAATAGTTTAGCAGGAGCCTGACTTCAGGCCTGACTGACATGACTTATGTTAATAGGTTGTATGCTGATGAAAAAGCTCTCAAAATGACAATTGAATATTTAGGGACAATATCCAAAGCTACTGAAACATATGTCTTATACAACCCACAGTAATCTGTTACAGTTAAAGAAAATACATATATAATATTTATTTTAGTTTAAAAGCAGGCTGCACCGATGCATTACAAACCTGCTTCTTTTGAACAAAACACCCAATAACACCGAAAGCTGGATTGGAAACAATGACCCCTTTAAAACACTACCTCTGCCTTGCCCTGTTGAAAAGAGCCCAAACTGCGGCACCGTATAACTACTTTAAAACGCCAATATGGATAGAAAAGCCAAAAAACAAAAACAGGCATCTGTGACATAATATCCAAAGAGGCCGTTTCCTTATGTTTTGGAGGAGCTTTGGTCCGTTGAAGTGGCTGCACTGAGCCCCCATTGGACTGGTCAGCGTGGAGAATTCACTGTGCTTCATCATTCTGAAAGCTGTGTCCAATTGCATTATGCCCTAGCAGCAGGTAGCCCTGGGGGGGTGAGGTCGCCACTCTGACCGGTTCGCCCCATTGGCCCAAAGGCTCTTGCCAGGGTTCATGGGTCAGGGCCTTCTCCGGACACAGGCCTGGCTCCTGACCAATGAGGCAGGCTGGTAGGAGGTGGGGAACAGCGGTGGTCGGAGGAATGATTTATAGCAGGGCCGGATGTGAAGAGAAGACTGAGAGAATGCCGCCCTAATTCTAGTCATGGGTTTTCTTATATACACAATATGGTCATACTTATAGTCTATCCCCCACCACGAGCACTCTGCTTGGAGCTATCTGCCAGCCCTGAGACGTCAACAATTTCATTTAATTTAGCAAATATGATGCCATTTAGTCATCTTTTTATATTTCTGTTTGCATATGTTCCCCCTAAATCCATCGGCTAATCATTAAAACCAGTTTTTTTTATTCTTTTTGGTGTATCAATGTCTACATCACATCTTTGAAATGTGGGTTCTTAAATTAAAAAAGAAGGACTGTGGCAAAAATTAAAAGAGGAGACTGATCTGTCGTCTTGCAGCGAATGGTTTATCGCTTGCCAACCTATTTAAGTGATTCCATCAAACTTAGACACTTCAGAAGTAAGTAGAGAGCCTCAAAATGTTCTGGTCATGGGAGGCAGGCAGCTCTGATTGCCCTAAAGGGGCATTTTTTTTCTTTTCTTGTAAGGGTATTGTGAACAGATGGACCTCATACCCACTTGCCCAAATCAAAGGTGGCATTTGTTTTTCATGCTGGATGAAGTTAAAGCTAAGGAGTACATAAACAAAGTCTTTTTGAAAATATCTCCCAACAATATCTAATCAAGAGAGACAGTACGCTATCCAGGCACATGACGTTGACTCATGGCAGCCTCGTCTGGTCCAACCGAAAGGGAATAACGTGGAATTCTGTTGAAGAAGCCAATATTCGACAGTTGTCACCAGAGATCAACAAAACAAAGGGGCTCTCGCTTTGTTTTGTACAATAACACAAAGTGTACACTTGGCAGGGCTCTCCATACGGTTCAAAGTGAAAGAAGACCCAGCTGGCTGGTGCATCGCACCCCCAGCGCCGTGGAACGCGAGCGCGATTAACCACATTACCCTGCGAGGCCACAAAGACGGCCCGATGGAGAGGAGGATTTCCCCAATCCGGGGAGTCATAAACCAAACCCATGACTGGAGGAAGAGCCCAGCATGTGGTTTATTTTTCAGGACACACTTAGGGGTCAGACAGCCATCCCCGGGAGTCTCTGAACGTACTCTCTCCGGGTATAATCGCCAGCTGCCAGTTGCGCGTGGGTGGACAGTTTGCCTCCCGTGCGCCATAGAGCCGCAACCTATGGCCATGAAGCCTTGCTACCCTTTCAGCTAATTGTCCGTGGGTTGCCTTTAAAGGTATTGACAGTCCTGGTGATATAGTGCCTCCTTTGTGTCCTGGGCCTATTGTGGGGCCAGTTGTAACTGCGGCCCCCGGCCTCGGTGCTCCATGGCTCCGTTGCTGACCAGGGGCCAAAGAACAGCGTGGTGCCCAGCGGGAGTGCCCCCCGCGCGTGGGCGGGCGAGGAGACCTTTACAGGTGCCTCGGCTCCCTCTCTTAGCAACGCCCTGCCGCTCGAAATTTGTTACCCCCCACCGAGTGTCTTTCTGCTGGTGTCAGGCGGCAGGGCCCCTGATGAGAGATTTGTTGATATGATAACTTGATTAGGCCCCTGGATGGATGACATGGTGGCAGAGGGCCAGTCAGCCGCACCCAGGGAGGGCCCCCGACTCCTCTCCTTAACCTCCCCTCGCAGCACAGACCCAGAGCCTCTGAAAGGCCCCGTATACTCCGCAACCGGGCAAGGCATCATTTATCCTTTCACGTCACCCTGGTAACGATGGACTTAAAAGGAACACTAATTAACAGCGTTCTTCATTAGTGTAAAAGTTCTTCAAAGTTTACACAGCCTCATTTCAGGATTTATTATGCAACTCTGACTTTCTCTTGCACCTTATTCTACTAATTGGCAAGTTGGCTGATATCCCAATTAAGCATACAATTGGCGGAGGACGGGGCCCAATTTGAGGCTGGTTAGCAACAGGCAGCTTAAGGCCGAGCGGAAGATAAACTTGCCGACCCTGTAAATTAGTAATTAATTTTAAGCCATCAAAGCGCTGGTAATTTCGGTCGTGGGAGGAGGGATACGGACACAATCCCAGGTAGTCAGGCTGGAATTACCCGCTAAGACTCTTCGGATGCCCTGGTGTTCATCTCCACTTCCGGAATAATTTGCCCTCGCTAGCGTTCGGAAGGCCGTGCTTTGGGGGGTGGGGGGGGGCACGCTCATCCTCCCCACTGAGGAGGTTACCTTAGGAGACTCGAGGTGGATTGGAATCAAAAGAGCTGCTGGGGCCCCTGGGGCCGCTGGCGGCTGCGCTGCGTTTGCCCAGGTGCAACGGGGTCAATCCGCGGGCCACTGGAGAGTTAATTAAGAGATAAAGTGTGTTAACGATGAAGCACTTACAGTTCCAACTTTGACTTGTGGGAAGTCGGAGTGGGTTGGTTGCATGGGGCCGAGTTCCCTATCTGAAATGAATGGATGACGGCAGACTGGCTTATGAATGGACTAAGGGCAGGGGGGTGGGGAGGGGGGGGGAGGGGCTATGATACATTATGAAACCCCTTATCTTAGCTTGTCTGGAGGGATGGGATCAATTGACACAGTCAGTTTGCGATTGCATTTACCATTTCGCTTTTATACGAATACATCGCCATTGAATGCTTTTTAAGATCCGTTTCAGTGAGACGTAGTTAAGGGGGTCGGGGTATCCAGCTCAAGGCTGCCTGCCGACTGCGAACGTCGGGGTTTTGCGCTCCTTCCTGTGGGAAACCACCCTAACCACGAGTGCTGCCCAGGTTGACACAGACAGACCGTGTAAAGCAAGAGCACTCCGCCACAGCTGTTACAAATATCTAGAGGACCGTAACTCTGCGACATGAACACAGAATTACACACACACACACACACACACACACACACACACACACACACACACACACACACACACACACACACACACACAC
>JAOPUD010028391.1:0-11803 GCA_027122715.1 Trisopterus minutus
GTGTGTGTGTGTGTGTGTGTGTGTGTGTGTGTGTGTGTGTGTGTGTGTGTGTGTGTGTGTGTGTGTGTGTGTGACAGATATGATTTGGTGTAACCATGCTTCTCTAATCCCCACAGGTTGGATCCCACCGGCGCTTATCGTTAATGTTTTGTTCATATGGCTCATTTATATTTTAATGATCACATGTAAAAGGAACACCGAACCAAAATTCCCAATCGCATAGGCTACATCCCTTGTGTTATGCAATGTTTAATGAATACAAATACATTTAAGAAGGGGGTGACTATATAAAGAGGGTGACTATATACCTGTGCGCTCTGTCCAGCGGGTTCCTCTGCGCTACAACATAGTAACCGCACACCTGCTCCCGGCTGAGCTAATGAGCCCCACCAGCTGGGTACAAAAGGCCTGCCTGAATCAGTTGGGACCGGTTTGGTCTGGTTGTTACAAAGTTAGTCTTACAATAAAAGCCCCTCATTATTCTCCATGGGATACTAATTTTTCCTGCATGGTTGACCAAATCACAAGTGCATTTATGTTAGTCAGTACTAGGCGCATTCATGGAGTATCCCTATTAATGTAAGATAAGTCATAATAAGGAGAAGTTAGGTTTTAACTTTAATGTTTCTTCTTGTCTTACAGTTTGCTGGTTGGACGGCGGCCCTGCGACCCCCTACCGTCCTCAGCGAGAGTCTCATATGTGCCTGTGTGGCCCTGGCCCGGGCTGCAGCCGGTCATGTTGACGGGGAAACAACAGGGACACAATCCCGGGTCGAAAGACACTCCCAAATGAGGTCGCGGTGAGGCAGGCGGCCCCCGTGCATACCGTCCACTCCACCTATCAGCCGAGGCTCCCAGGCATCTGGCCTAATTCCCCGGGATGACAAAACACGCCTTCCATCCAAAGTCCTTAGCGGTCTGTTCTCCACTCGCTCCCATTGGTCGCTTGTGTTTACTCCGTTGGGATTTCAGTGTTCATTGTTGTCCTGCTGCCTAGTTTCCTTTTGTATCCTGGTGCCGTTCTGCGTACCTCTGTAAACACGGCGTTGATGGGCGCTGGATTGCAATCGTCACCCCTGCTCTCCCATTAGCGGGGATTAACGGCCATCAAGTTGCGTATTAACACACTTTGGCCACGCGCCGCCGCCAGCGCCAGATCCTCTCTGGACCCGGGGATGACTCACTTTGCCCTGGCCCTAAATCGAGTCCTTTTACGACGCTCTTGAATTGCAGGAATAGGATTATCGATTCCAATTTTACTATTTCATAAACCGGGCAAATACCCACACACATACTCACACACAAATACACGTATTACAGGACTACAGGGATATAAACAAACACACACACACACACACGCATTATGTATACAAAACCCATAAGGCATTGACACCGACAGACACTCCCTAAAAGTGCACTGCCACACTGTTAACACTGGCCCAGGACTTGGCAAAGAAAACATCCCAGAAAAACTCTTTGTGGTTATACTAGGACACACAGATTGGTGAGATCGAATGCCCAAGCTATTATTATCGATTGACCCGCTTCAATATGTATGACATAGATACTATGGAATGTTATAAATGGGCCAGTACATAGATACAGTAATATCTAAATCAGGTAAATACAGCGGAACCACCCGCTAAGCTGCTCACCTTTCTGTGTGTGTGTGTGTGTGTGTGTGTGTGTGTGTGTGTGTGTGTGTTTTGTGAGCATTTAAAATACACACCTGTTTCGAGTGAGTGAGTCCCACAGCTGAGCCCATAGACACGTAATATGCGCTCATAAAATGGAATACCTCTGTACATTCTAGGTATCATAACGTTTTTTTCTGCTGCATGACTGCAGTGGTTTAGTGTGCGGACCAAGTTGGCTTTCAAAAGTTATTATTAATACAGTACGCATGTTATTTTGGGATGTTGTAGTGAACCACCATTACCAATATACTGCATACCCAGAAACAACTCATTTGCATGTGTGTCCCCATGTGCATGTGTGGGTTCAGGTTCATCTTCCACCCATTGTCCACGGCCAGTTGTCTCTGTTTCTCTAAGCCTCCCGATCCCTGGCCGGTTGTGGGGAGTGTCACTAATAATGCAGCCTCCATAAAACACGGACAGAGGAGGCATACAGAGTGGAGCAGAAAGAGCAGAGGAGAGCATCACACACCATCAGCATCAGGTCCTTCATAAGGGTATGTACCACATTTACCACAGATATAACAGCTTGTTTAGGAACTAGAACTAGAACCCTATGTCTATACAATGATGTGTATTGTACTTTGCATTGTACTGATGTCATTAATACTGATGTAAGACCATAGAATGTAATCATGGATGTTGTGCTGATAATGTCTGAGACAGTTACCCCTGGAAGTAAATGCAAGTTCCAGTACAAATTCCAAAAAAACATTGAACCTTAAAAGAAAAGGTTGTATCTAAAGTAAATGTCTTAATCAATATCTTGATTTTTTTCACAAAAAAATGACAACTTGGAATGTATCGTCTTAAATGTTCAATCTACAAACCAAACAAGAGTGGTGGGTCCTTCCTTTTGACAGTATCTTAGTTGTCATGGAAAGGCCCCCCCCTGTCATGCAAGCTGCCCACCCCCAGCCCTACCTGGAGACCGGACCCCCTCCGGAGCAGCCCTCTGTGCTGGACCCCAGCGGAGGGGAGGAAGGTGATGTGGACAATACCAGCCATATTCAAGCAACATCTCACTCAAAGATCTCCCAGAAGTCTGGTGGATATTCATCTGCTATGGACACACCGCCCACAACAAACACCAGCATCCTGCCAGTGTGCGGGACCAGCGGTTGTTTTGGGCTCTTTTGCGGGGTGGTGTTTGTTGGGGGGGGGGGGGGGGGGGGGCAAGTACCTTAAAGTGGACATATTATACGGCTTGTAATGGCGAATCACACTCCCACCTGGTGGTATAATATGTCCACTTTAAGGCCTTCTTCCGCCTCTCTTCCACAGCGAAGAAGGACCGCGAGCGGATGTCGGGCGAAGCGATGGACCGCAGGAAGGTGTGGGAGCCCAGTGTTTACTACGCGCTCGGGAAGGAGTCCTTCCACTTCGCCGGGCATGATATCAGCATCCGGGAGTCCATGGACACGTTTGGCGCTCTGATCTGGCCTGGGGTGAGTTCAGCTGCTGCGCTACTCTCAGATTCCACCCCAGCTCCGGTTTGCTCATCTTCCATTGAGGAGCGCGTGGTGGTTCTCATGATGGCGATGGTTTTGTTCTGTGTGTAGGCGGTAGCTTTGTGCCAGTTCCTGGAGAACAACCAGCAACAAGTGAGTCTCATGGATAAAGCGGTGCTGGAAATAGGAGCGGGGACTGGCTTGCTGTCCATCGTGGCCAGTCTACTGGGTAAGTCTGCTTGGACGAGTTGGATAATATATCGGATGGACCACTTTATTTGTATGTTTGGGTGGAATGGTCTTTTGCTGTTCTTTTTTTGGTCTTCTTCAGGATTTCACTTTGTAGTCTCTTTTGTGTTCACTTTTATTAGGGTCTGTGGTGTTTTCCTCTCCTCATCTGCTCTGTCTTCACAAAGGAGTGTGTGTGTTTCACATGAATTAATATCACGGTTGTTTTTCAAAGCACTATCATCGCTAACAGATTGGCTAACAGATGGTTTGCCTCTGGTGTGCGCGGCTCTCCAGGTGCCTGGGTTACAGCCACCGACCTCCCCGACATCCTCTCCAACCTGACCTTTAACCTGACGCGGAACACGCGGGGCCGCGCCCGCTACACACCGCAGGTGGCCGCCCTGACCTGGGGCGAACACCTGGAGCGGGACTTCCCCCGCGACGGCTGTCGCTACGACTACATGCTGGCGGCAGATGTGGTCTATCACCATGACTACCTGGAGGAGCTGCTGGCCACGATCCGTCACTTCTGCCACCCGGGGAGCACGACCACACTGCTGTGGGCCAATAAGGTGCGCTTCCAGACCGACCTGTGGTTCATAGAGCACCTGGAGAGCAGCTACAACACCAAACTGATCTGCGAGTTACCACAGCAGGAGGTGAAGATATACCAGGCCACGGCAAAGGAGCAGCTGGGAGGGGGCGCGCATGACGGAAACGGAAGCCGCCCATGACGCAGTGGACAGATTGATCATCGATTAATGGGCGGACAGATGGGACACTGGATGATGGATGACAGACAGATAGGGCAGACGGAGCAGTCTATATAAAATGATTGGGTGGATGAGAGATTGGATGGCTGGATGAATCCACATGAAGAGGTAGCAAAGGAAGATGTTGATATGAGATCAGGTGTGCAGTCTGTGTACACGTGAAGGGTGTGTTTGTGATTCTACGAGATGAGAGGGAGCATAACGACTGAGGATTCTCACGTAGGTTGGATGAGCTCTGATCCTACGTCGAGAATAGACACGGGTCTAGCATCAAGAGGTGCTGAGACCTCAATGAGACCCACCTGAATAAATAAAGGGTGGATAAATAAAAAACACATGGGAGATATGAGCAGGGTTTTGCTGAAGCAGGAAGTGAGCACTTTTTATTGATATATACATTTAAACGTTTTCATACAAATTTTTTTTTTTCTCATAAAATTTAAGTTTATGTACTCATATGCTTCATTTTATAAATAAATTGCTTTGCTGGAAGAAAAAATATTTTCACATTTAGCTTATAATACAACATACTCAATACACTCAATATACTGCAAATTGTAACATAGTTGTTAAACTATGATTGCAAAACCTGGCGTTAATGAATTTCACGCAGAAATAAAAACTTAATGAAGTACTGTAATTGTGGTCTTTGGTAGATATTTCTCAGTGGTTTTAAGGAAGTGAATTAAAAGCTAACAGTTTTTGTCATTACTTCTTACATTCACCATAAGCGTGGGTCAGTCATATAACCTCACCTACAAGCCACACCTAAAACCTCCAAACACTGAGGAACTTAAAAGCATCACAATATATACAGCTCTAAAAGCATCTTTTCACAACCTGGTCGAGTGCAGAGAACAGAAGAGATCATCTCCTACATCAAGACCACCCCTAAACAATTTCCATGACCTAAAACTCCAAAAGAAATAACCAATCCATCTCGGAAGCAATCCGGCCTTCCCTTTGAAATGTCTTGAGCAGAAACCATCCTACTTTCCAGGTCAAATCACCATAACACCATAAATAAAACTGAGGTCCAAAAGAGGCTTCTGTAGTTCAGGGGTTATTGAAAGGATCAGCGTTGCATGTTCGACCCCTCACTGGGATCTTACGCCACAGAGCAGGTGGAGGACTTTGGAGGCTGTTCTAAGATGGACTCCCTGCGGAGGTCGTTGGGAACAGCCCCGTCCACGCCCCAGATGTTGAGCTCACCGTAGATGCCTGTCTCAATCATCTCCTCCTGCCAGGGGATGGAGATGTTCCCTGAGGAGAACTCGTCGAAGAAGGTCTTGTCCGGGTCGTCCAGGGTCACGCCCTTCACGGAGGAGAAGGCCCCTACGTCGTCCAGGCTCTTGGCATACACCACCCTAGGGTCCGGGACGAAGGGAGGGGAGAGTAGACCTGGGACCAGGAGAAGCACAGCTTTAACATCACCATCATCCGCATAAGTTGAGGATTTGTGATACCCTGATGCCTGGGGTCCAAAATGAACACCAAATTGACAAGACAACAGCTTGGCCGGTCGCTGTCTCGACTCAGGGAGTTGAAAACATTTTATTAAAACATCAAAGGCACAGTAGGTAGAATCTAGTGGTATCTAGCAGAAAGGACTTGGCAGAATTAATTATAATATCCCATTTGTAGTTTTGCAGACTAAAAAACTAAATCCATTTTATGAATCATTCAAGAAACCCCACTTGGCTACTTGATTATACAGTAGACCAAGGCATCGTTTTGGAAGTACGTACTGGCACCTTACAGGCCAGTTTAGGGCACCGTAGCTTCTCTATGTCATTGGAAGGGTAGAGGTGGCAATCTGCGACCTCACGGGTAGATGCAACTAAATCCTAAACAATGCAGCTTTCATTATGGACCCTGAGACATAGAGACATTTCTGAGTTCTTAGAAAGTCAATTTCTAGTTCCGTACCCTCGTTCAGCTTCCTCCAATTGATTTCACAAAAGAAAGGGTGCGCCCTAAGCTCGTCACAGTTGTTGTCCTTGAAACCCATCCTCTTTTCCACCTCTTTGACCATCAGTGCATCGCACAGGGACTTGGCACTCTCACTGAAGGTTTCAGGATAAGTCACGACCCTGCTCAGAATGCGTTCCTTCATCGTGTCACGGTCAACCTGAGTAGAGACAAAATGGAGATGGAACCGATTCGAGGGAAGAGCCAGGAGGACTAAGAAAGACAAAAGTTTGGCAACCATGAAACAACTTTTTACAAAAGGGTCTCAGTGGTGACAGTTGCCGGTACAAGGCTGGGACACAAGATAAGACAATACAAAATAAGATACACTATATTAATCACAAAAAGGGAAACTGGAGAAATGTCTTTATATCCGAAGAATTGGACATTGCTTCACTGTAAAGTCTGCGGACAACTTAAGGAAATTTGAAGTTGACGTGGAATCATATAAGCTCGACTGTAGTGCCCCACACTATGTTCTTTGAGTTTTGTACATGTGGATAGATGGATAGATAAAAGAAGGGTAACTGACCACCAAATTCATAAGTGGCATATTGACAACAAGCAAGACAGAAACTCACAGGCAAACACATCAAGTAGAAACAAGACACAGGTCTGTAGGGCACTATTTAAAACCTGACTCCATTCAGACATCTCAAAATGAATACCTTCTCTCCTCTCTCCCTGAATGGATTCTTGGCTGCCATGAACTCAAACAGCGTCACACCGAGAGTGAAGTAGTCCACAGAGGTGTCGTACTTCTCCCCCTTCAGCATCTCTGGAGACATGTACCCTGATGGGAACGATGGGGTACAAAAGATCTTTACAAAAGGCTGACAGCCAACACTTCTCAAGGAAGTTTGGTCTAACAACTGAAGCCAGGAAATGGGTGTGTTGCTGGATAACTGCGTGGGCTGGACGGAGACAGACCTGGGGTTCCAGCATAGCCTTTTGTCTTTGTCTTGCCTTCTTTCAACTCCACGGCGAGACCCAGGTCTGATATGCGCACGTTCCCTGGTAAAAGTCGCACATAATCCAATATTCAGACGTTATTTGTGAAGGTATGTTTAGAATACTACATGACATATACAAACACACGTATGCAAACTTGAGAGCAGTACCTTCGTTGTCTAGCAGAACATTTTCAGGTTTGAGGTCTCTGTAGATGATTCTCTTCTGGTGGAGGTGCTCCAGGCCTTGGATGATCTGGGCAAGGTAGAAACAAGCTCTGGCCTCGCAGAACCCTGGGTTGTTCTCATCCACCAGGTAGATGTGGTACCTGTCCCATTTGCCAGAGAGGGAGATTGAAGTCATGTCCTTTTGTGCCATACACATCAGCCCAAACATCTGTCAGATAAAACCATATTAGGAAGAGCTGTATGGTGGAGCTGTATAATGCTTAACTCAAATCAAACCCTGTCATTAGTATTGCTATGTAAATGCTTGCTCTAAAAACATGGCAACAGTCACAAAAACTACAAAATATATGGACTTACTGATTAAACTAGTGTTATTGTAATGCGTGCAAGTGTAATTATATTGTGCTGAATACAGCCTATATATCACTTAAACTGGCTGCATATTATGTATACACATACTACCATATGAGTTGAATGGTTACCAGCTTTTTGTGGAGGCGTATGCAAATTATTGTGGTTTTGTTAATTTATTGGCATGCAACAGAATATAATAGTAGTTCAAATAAGTATGGGGATTTTAGTGCCAGGATTAGATAGTACATTAATAAAACTGGGGAGGGAAATTCATAAAACACTTTGGAACACCTGTCGATGGCCACCAAGGCTCAATCCTATGATGTGGTTGTTGATTTGCGTTTGATTTAGGCTTAGTTTGCTTTAGTTATAACGTACTTGAGGTCTCCTCCGTTCATGATGGTCATGACCAGACAAAGTTCGTCCTTTGTTTGGAAGGCGTAGGCCAAGGACACAATGAAGCGACTGTGGACCCTGGCAAGAATTCTCTTCTCCACCATTGCCCCCTAGAGGTGAAACAAAGTAATAATAAATGATAACGATAATTTATTACAATACTTTTCTATTTATAACAAAACATTTAAAACATTTTAATGTTTGTCTGTTTAAGAAGCTTGTTTAAAATACACTTTTGTTTTTATCCCAGTGGCATAGGTGTTAAAAGTATGGTGCTAAGGGTGCTCTTAGCAATTAGATGAGTGAAATAATATTGGAAATAAAAAAATATATATTTTTGTTCAATTTGTTCTTACTTGTGTTAGTGTCCGCTTTTGGTAGCAATATTGAGTTTCACAACGAGTTTCTCAATAGTCACTGGTGGTTGCGAAGTATTGCCACAGATTTTCACATTCCCAGCAAAGTCTTTGTGTCTAGTAACACATGGGCCTTTTAGGGCGATCTTTGTTTGGAGGGGTCTCTAACATTTTACCAAAAGGGAAAAAAATCGAATGGACTACTCTTACAATGTGTTCAAATTAAATATAGAATAGGCCTACATCATTTGAGTGTTTCATTGCAAAAGGAACACCATATTGGGCAATATGTCGTAAGTGTTGCTTTAAAGCAACAATTCCAAAATGTTCCACATCATTTTACCACCCTAAATTCGCATTAGCTAAGCAACTTTGTTGGGGGAGGGAATTTGGGGTGAGATGCAATCGATAACTTTTTTTTTTATGGCCGATTAATTCGGACACAGCGTATATGCCTCCCTGTCGCACATATGCGGCCCGTGCCTAAGCGACTTCAATTAGATAAGTAGGCCTAGATATTTTTAATACTTACATTACGTGTAAGCATGTGCATCGACTCTAATATGCGCTTGCATCATCCGCCCAGCACCCTTCGAAAGAATTAGGTTCCCCCGCGCATGCCCAGTGGGTTGATATTCTATTAAGCATAAATTAAGTTGGATAAGACTGCGGCGCGTGTCTTAAACCTCAAGTCAAGGGCAAGAGCGAACATGGCCAGAGTTACAGTCAGAAGGGCTTTCCACTAAAGCGCTCAGTATTAAATCTGTTTAATACCACGGGCTAAGGCCCCCAGAGGTATAGCCAGGGACAAAGATGATTATCACAGGACAATTGATTATTGGAAATTGTTTAGGAGCCGTAGCCGGCCGATTTGATTTGTTCGACTTTTAAGAAGATTGCGAGACGTTTTGCCTACATTTTAGAAAAGAAAAAAACGTTTCTAGTTAAGTGGTCTACATTTCATTCTAAATGTCTTAAGAGATAGCACCCATTTGAATAAAATGATAAATGCATTCATTAGAATAGGTACTAAAGCGCTAGAGGTAATTTTCTAAATGAAAATACTGTTTAATACAGCTGGCCACACCACTTCAATAGGCTATTTAAAAGTGCGTCCATCTCGAAAATATCCCTGAACAGTCTCAAATGCCCTAATGCTCTTCACCCATCATGTCATAGTAGCATACAACTTGGTCACTAGGCTACAACTGAGTGTTGTTTAGGTCAAGGGTAGGCCTATGCACTACTATGGACAATGAGGGTGCTTAGAAAATGAAAGCCTGACACGGCATTGGATGATTGCAGTCAAGTATGAAAAGAGAAAACTGCAGCTGATTTTTAGAGTAGGCTACATCACCTCGTTGCCTTTACGTTTCTTCAATCGTTTCTTGTTCAGCTTCTTACAGGCATAAAGTTTCCCCGTGGCTTTCATCTGACAGGCAGAAACTTCCCCAAACCCGCCTTTCCCCAGCACACGGAAATCCAGGAACCAGTCATCGTCCATGGGCTGCATCTCCAGCCACTTCCACTGCAGGAACCTCTTCAGGTGCAAGCTCTCCAGGAAGAAGATGTAAGGGACCTCGCGGAGGAAGTTCAACACGCAGGCCAGCGCTGGGGCGAACAGCCCGTCCCCGGCCTCCTGTTGACCCTCCTTCACTTTAGCTACGAGGTCCTCGGGGAGAATAGGGCAGTAGTGCTTGGCAGAGGGTTCCATGTATCTCGAGAAGATCTTGGCGGCCTTCTGGCTGAGGTCAGCCTCATCTGCCAAGTCGTACGCCTCGATGTCCTTCCACAGACGCAACGGACCATTGTACTCTAGGGTGGCGTTCAGGAATTCCCTGAAGAGGCGTTTGCCTATGGGCTGCTCGATGCACACAGAGTCAAAGGTCAAGTCGAGCGTGTCCCTCAGGTCCTCGCACACAGTGATGTGGGGGAGCTTGAGACGCGCGTGGTACTTCTTGTCCCGCGCAGCCGCCGCGGAACCGTCGATGCTCCCACGGGCGTTGATGTAGGCGGAATTTGCCACCACCGTGGTCAGGGCTCCAAAATCCATGTTGTTGGCCGGTTACTGTGAAGCCAATCTGGGGACGGACATGCCTACACAAAAACAATGTTGGAAGGCGGGGGGGTTGGTCATCTAATTCGCTGGGGTGCAAGGATGAAAAAGCAGGTGATGCGGCCAGCGATGCAGATTACAAAGAAATGACAGAGCACACGAGGAGTGCGTGCGGAGAAAAGGGAGGTCCGAGAGTCTGAAATAGACCAATGTACTTGACAGGGACACACTTCAGCATCCACATCAACATAGTAGGGACACGCACAAATCACACACACACCTGCGTCAACACCTTTCAGTAATCCATTAACACCCTAATGCCCTCGACACAATGCGAGGGCTCGACCTAGGGAAGTGGTGATACAATACCTGCACTGGATTATTAGTGGTCAGCCAAGCGGCACAACATGTAACAGCGACAATACGTTGGTCCCTCAACTGAGCTTTATCAATGGCGTTAAGCGCATAGGAGGCAGTTTCTGCAAGAAAAGTCTAACAAAAAAATTAAAAACACAAATTGATTGCCTTAAGTCCAAGAAAGTTACAATACAATGTTTACAAATTTGTGTGATAAATTGCTTTGGTATAGAATAATTGTAAGACATGTTGGACAAAGACTGCTCTGGCTGATGGGAAGTTAATAATCATTCGTTACCGTTTACAATGGAGATGCTTTCTGTTCAGTGTAAATCGCCTGGTATTCCATCCGGTGCCTCAAGACAAAATCATTACCGTTATTCCTTAAAATAAAACAAAGTTGTCCCAAACTGGTCATTAAAGTTTGAGTGCATGCATAATATATTTAAACTCCCATTCGAGCTTCAGCATAAATCATAAGCCATGTTGAGTTATGAGCAATGCTTTGCACTTTCATCTAGTTTATATAGGGTGACAACAAAATGCATGGATGCAAAGTTATTAAAACAATCTATATTTAATTTCAAACTTATATTAGATTACAGAAAAAGGTATTTGGAAGAGTCCGTACATGTGTTGCTCAGCTTTAAAAATGAGATCTTTTAGGGGAGTACATAAAGACCTTCACAACCACATATATCATACATCGATAGTTTCCAGGTCTACCTTTGACCACTGGCCTCTAGAGGATACTATAAGCTACAATCATCATAGGGTCCATATACGTAATAACAAACAAAGCTTATCTTCCTATAGGGAGCCTGGGTTTCCGAGGTCGGTACCTTGCTGGTGTCGTTTGTATGTAAACACTAACAAGGTGTGACGGGGCGGTGAAGAGAACTCCTCATCATCATCTCCAGTATACAAAAGTAAACAAGCAACAAACCGGAAAAAAAATAACCTCATGAAAGCAGCTGCCTACAGAACAGAGGGAAGTCAGCCCAACACAGTGGTGGGGGGTG
>JAOPUD010028525.1:0-11610 GCA_027122715.1 Trisopterus minutus
GTGTGTGTGTGTGTGTGTGTGTGTGTGTGTGTGTGTGTGTGTGTGTGTGTGTGCGTGTGTGTGTGTGTGTGTGAGAGAGAGAGAGTTGGTGTGTGTGTGCGTGTGTGTGTGTGTGTGTGCATGATATATCTTACAAAGAAGAGCCTTTGATAGCTGGTTCCAGCTGGCTGTGCTTTTGCTACCTCTTCTTGTAGCATGGTGAGCTAGTTGTTAGGGTGTGGACACTGACATTTGTACATTTTTGTTGTTGGCTCCCTCTACAAGGATCTTCTCTTCTCTACGACACACAAGTGTTGAAGGGAGTGGGGGGGTGGGACTCACAATAGCACAGTTGACTCACGTTCACCTGAAGAAGTTTAGCACGATTTAGTTTGCTTATTGCCAAGGAAACCAATCGTTGTCGTGGTGGGTAAATCAAGCAGAGTTATGAGATGATTTCAAGTGGGAAACATCCAGAACGAACGAATAACAGTCCTCATTAAACCGTTGTTAATTACTTATTATGTTTTTGTATTCATTTTCTTTTTTGTTTTTCGATTTCTCATATCAAATTCCACCATGGTAATATAGTTAATACGACCCTCAAACATAATTTCCCTCTATCAGGTCTGTTTACCCCTGTATATAACTTTACATACCGCAACAGCCATTTGGTTTAGTTTTGTCTAAATATTCATCATAATAGTGTTTTGAGCTGAACTGTACCGGGCACATACCCTACATATGTTAACATACCACACGTACCGGAATGGCATTATTTTGGTGAGCCTAAACTACCCAATTCCTAATCTCCTAATTCGAACGCCCCTCTAATTGATATGAAGAAACCCAGAAAACCTGCTAGTTAATTCTAGCACTCTCCAAGCAAAGGCAGTGGAAGTATTATCTACCGGGAGTTCAATCTGTCCTTGGCCCTTGGCCTCGGGCTATGTATACTTTGAATTGGTCAAAGTATAAAGTTAGAAATTGGGTCTGTGTCCATGACTCCAAGACGCCACAGCTGAAATATAAAGAATCCTTTGAAACCCTTTTGTACAGAAAATAACTGTAATCAAAATATTTGTGACAATTGTGATAATTCTTAAGGGAAAAACATCTGTGCCTCTCTCGACATTATGTTAGTAGAGCATTATCGGTCATGTGACCGCTGTGGTCACTGATACATTGACGACATCACCGATGACAACGCAGTCTCTGCGGTAGCGTGCGCCCTTCCGGAAGAAGGCGTTGTCTAGCTGTCGTCACCCTGGCCATGCCATCACCGTGTGATGGAATTTGGAGATAAACCCAGATCCCACCGCTCCTCATCTCGATTGGCCTGCTTAGTGGCAGAGATCCTTTGTGTTTGATCCGCAATCAGCTGTGAGTGTTGTGGTCGCACTGTGCCCCATCTGCGTCCAACTGAGACGTGACATGGTGTCGCCAGCCTGCTGACAGTTACTAAGTTACCGGCTATACAGTTCTCAGGCAGAGAGGCAGAAAATGCAAAAACATTAGAGGATATTGGTATTAGTGATGCCTTGCCCACCTATCTCTCTCTCTCTCTCTCTCTCTCTCTCTCTTTCTCTTTCTCTCTCACTTTATCTTGCTCGCTATCTCTTTAGCAGACACCAGCCACACACACACACACACCTACACACTGAGCCAATTATGTGGGCAAGCAGCTGAAGCATTTGGTGTGAAGCATTAGGCCTTGAATAGTTAAAAAGCAAAAGCATGACTTGCTGAGTGGATCCAGAAGTTGGACCAGTCTGAGGGCCACGGGCCACTTGAATTTTTGTCTCCGCCTCATCAACCTGGGCAGTCTCATCAGTAAGGACAGCGGGGCAACATAAGACATCAAAGCAAGGTTGGCTCAGGGTGCCTTCTCCCAACTCTGTACCATCTGGAGATCAAAACAATACAGCCTTAAAACAAAGATGCTCCTATACAAAAGCAATGTATAGTCTGGTCTGCTGTAGGGTTGAGAGAGCTGGCGAGTTGTCGTAACTGTCATAAGAGAATGAAAGTGTTCCATAATGGATGCCTCAGACGGATATGCCAGATCTTTTGGCAGAATAAGATCTCCAACAATGACCTGTACAAGAAAAAGGGAAGCCGGAGCATCACCAAGGAGATTACGCACAGAGGCCTGAGATGGCTGGGACATGTGTTGAGGATGGAGCAGGACCGCATCACAAAAGGGGCCTGAAGATGGACACCACCAGACAAAAGAAAACCTGGGAGGCCAAATAAAACCCTGGCCCAGAACTGTGACACAAGAGCTGGAACAGATGAACCTGTCATGAGGAGAGGCCCAACATGCTGCCAGGGACCGGATGCAATGAAGAGTGCTCATTGAAGCCTTATAAGGGGAGGAGAAGTAGTATTAGTAGCAGGGCACGGGGCCCAGGCCTGGGCACGTGTCCATATGTGCACATGTCTGCATTGCGGTTTCATCTGTCAGTAACTGTTTTGATTGATCAACAATATAATTTAACATATTAGTTATATATCAATCAAAGCTGAAATCCTTAATGTACCAACTTTGTCTGAGAACTTGTATCCCTTTTAAAATGATCTGCCAGAAAGCCACTAAACGTTTCTTAGGGTGTTTTTTACTTGATAAACCGCTACCGATGATCGAAACGACAATGGGTGCATTTACTGTTGATGGACTCCTTGACTCCTGTTCTCGGCGCTATAGTGGGTACTCAGTCGTCTGCTGATGTAGCATTTTTCACCAGCGGATGAAATTGTCCGCTTATTTTAATTTCCTCCTCACTCAGCCGCAACAACTCCCGTTCAGCAACATCTGGTACGTTTCTGAAGACTGCGGTTTGCACAAAATGAATAAACAATCAAACACACACACGCGTCACATAGACATGCACAGATGCCACCAAAATGGAACCGCCTCACTGCATCCGGCTTGCGTTCGCTTTTCATGAGAATTTTGTTCCATTCATGCCACATGTGTACTGCTTGTCCCACTGTCTGTATCTCTTACCCTAACCCATCTTTTCCTCAGATGCAGTTTCCTGCTGTATTTTTGAAGAATATTAAAATGTTTGTAGTTATCAATGCATTTTGCAGTGGCGTTTCAAATACCTCAATGGTTCACTTTTGACGTCTTATTTTTTTGTCGATTTTTTTTGATGGATATTATATTAATAGATATAATGTAAAAATTATCGAGTAGCGAATCAAATCAAATCGTATCGTATCGTGGGGAATTCTGAATTATCGAACATAATCAAACCGGTGGATTAAGAAATCGATATTGTTGGAATCGTCATGAAGGCTCAGATTTACACCCCTAGTTTATGGGAGAGAGAGCAAGAAAGAGAGATAGAGCGAGAGAGAATTATAATTTTAAACTGCTTTGGCAATGTAAATGTTTATTTTCCATGCCAATAAAGCTCTTTCGAATTTAATTGATTTTAATTTAGATCGAGAGAGAGGGAGAAAGAGTCAGAATGAGAGAGAGACAGAAAGAGAGACTATGTTCACAACTAGAGAGAGAGAGCGTGCCAACGGAGCCCGGTTGGGTATAGATAAGGGGACTGAGAGCCTATTGTAGAGCGAGTGTTATCAGATAACAGAGCTTTGGGCCTGTGTTGTAATTCACTTTCGATCTCCAGCCCTGCACATTACCCCCGCCGATGTCCTGAGACCACTCATCCCTCGCTTATTGTCTGAAATGTGAGTGTACAAATCTGGTTCCATAAACTGCTTAGTACCCATAATGCAACACAAAATGAGGGAACAACCCATATACAGTTATTCTCGATTCCCATGACACATAGTGGCCTTCTGTGCCGCCTGATTCATCCAGTGGTGTGGCACATACTGGTCATTTATGCAAATAAGTAAAGGGGGGGATATCTAACACATGCTGTCTTTTTTTGTGACCAATACACATCACTCTGATGGATTGCCGGCACATAATGGATGTCCATTTCCCCCCTATACTTACTATAGAGTGGTCCCTATATAGAGATTACGGAAAGAGTAAACAAGTGAGCCAAATTGAACGCAGCCAAGGTGTTTTTTATCTGCAATGTTTACCGCGAGAACTTTAAGTACCACTCAGGTTCTAATACTGCAATGTTCATATATTATTATTATATTTGCAATATTTTTAACCGGATAACAATGACAATTCTTAATTTATGTAATTCGGTTGGATTATTCTTTGATACAAAATACAGGTTGCTCTTCAGCTTTTTCACTTATTATCAAGCCATGCTGTCAGCTAGGTTTTATACCAAATATTCCATGATGGATTCGATTAATAATTTTTCATAAAGGTGTCAGTAGAAGCACGAAGATGATGCCTCACTCTCCACAAAGTGTGCCGCCACAGTCCTGCAACAGCTGTTGGCCTGCTGTGCACTTTCAGAGGTGTGTAGCTGTGCATGCCAGCACTCCTACTGCTGTCTAGCTCGCGTGAATGCAAATGGACCAGGGTCGGAGCAGAGAACCAGGCTGCATTGCAGGTAGTTAGACGCTTTGGTGTGTGGGTCCGTGTGTGCGCATGAATATAGCTGCCAGCTTTTACAGAGAGAGATGGGTTTTCCTTCTCACAGACACTTAAGATGTAAATATACAGCACGTATATATATGTATGAGGTAAAACTTTGACATGCTTTCATCACGCAGAAATTGTAATACCTTTTGTATGTGTTCACCCATGCCACCATTTCTTCTCTACGTTGTTGTAAGGCACACACACACGCACACACACACACACTTCCTTGATTGAGTAGGGTCCCATGGAGCGTCACAATCAATAGGACCCAAGGAAGTGGCTGAGAGCCAGGGGGAGCAACACTTTTAATGCTACAGGCAGAGAAATCATTCAACCAACCCCAACACCGCCACCACCACTACTGTGTTGCAGAGTCTGAGGACATTCAGGCGCAGGTTTCTCAGGCACCGGGCAGCTGACTTGATACTTCCCATTCAAGGCCTTGTTGTCCGATAAAAGGGGTGTTTAGTTGGCATCTCTTTATATTCCGAAGGAAATTTCTGGTTATGGTCGCGTTGCGTGTGGTGAATTATATATTATATAGCAAAGCATCACTAGGCTATGTATTGTGTAGTTCACATATTAGTACATAACTGTGGATTAAGAGTGTAATAGAATATTGCTATATATTGATTTGCTCTGTTGCCAGTGCTGTATTGATTCTTGAGACAGCAACATGGATGTAAAATGAAGTTTGGTTTTGGAATCTTGTAGTCTTTACTTTAGCTCATTGGCCACAAGGTTTTTAAACATTGTAGCGTTTAGTTATATGATGTATAGGCCTAATATAAAATGGTATATCTGTAATAATATTGGATATGAGTATTGTATCTACTATTGTATGTGTATAACATACAAGAAACACCCTTTTTCACATGAAAGTAGTACACATGTAGCTTATACATTGCTGCAATGATCATATCACAATAGCCACATCTAATAAAACCCTACCCCAGTGTTAAGAGAGATATTATATTGGCAATTTTGCAAATTTCGCAGAGTCCAGCCATCCGCACAGTGGTTCTCAGTCATTATCCATTCACACAGGATGGGTAAGAGCCCAGTTTTCCCAATGTCAAGAAGTCATGGAGAGTGTGTGCAGTCATCAGTTTTCACCTGTCGGGTCTTGTTCCAGAGCAAGGGAGAAGGAGCATTTCTGATTGACTTGCTGGGCGGGAGCCAGGTTGGACTCTGCTGAACACAGCAGTGTTTGAAGCTGCTTGGCAACGCTGTGAAGGGGCCGTTAGCGTACACTTGCTAAAAAGATAGATATCTTCACAGCTCTATCACTACCCCTCACACAAGTACACACACAAAGACATACAGGAACATAGGAACATACACACACGCACAGGAAAAACATCGTCACACACTCAAGAGCAAATACAGTAACACACACACAGAAACAGGCAAATACACAACCACAAATGCTAACACACACACATACACACACACACATACACGCACACACACACACACACACACACAACCATACATAGACACTAAACAAACACACAACCGCACTGTCACTCACATCCAGGTAACATACATACACATACACGCACAAACAAACACAAACACACAGAAGAGCACAGACGCATACACAAAATGCATGTTATTAGATTTGTCTGACTTAGTTCTCAGTAAATACAGCTATCTGAAACAAACAACAATAACACCCTCCTCAACCTCCCCATCCCACCCTTGAAATCCATCAACCCACCCAGCCACGACCCTTCTGGTGCCCCGACACATCCCAGAACTGAATAAAACATGAGTGGGAACATCCGAGCAAAAAATAGCAATGCGGCGTCTAACGAAAAGGCTTCAAAATCTGCCGGCCGGACGTGTCAGAGAGCGGGGCTTTGAGGGGGGAGATGAAAAGGAAACACGTGGAGGTATTAGACGCCATTCATTCAAGTAAGGAAACCCTGAAGAGACCGATAACCGCCCTTTCGCCTGGCTTCCTGTCTCATCTCGTGCACTCTCATCTCTTCACGCAGCCTCGTCTCTCCCCTGCACAAGTAGGAAGGGAAGAGCTCCGGTGGCGATGTGCTTCCTGCGCAGCAGCATAGCGATGACGCCTTTTCTCAAATTCCGTAGGAAAAAAAAAAGAGAAAAAACGAAATGCTCGTGCTGAAAGGACTCTGTGATGACAACGTGCTTATGCCATGCATTTTTCTTGTAGGTTGGCGTTGGCTGAATGTTGTAGCAGCGATGGAACATAATGTGTAAATAACCTTGGTGAAACAATGCAGCTTTCGTCACATGCCACTCAGCTGGAGCTGCTGATGTTTGCAGGAAGGAGCTGCCCTTTCCTCTCAATCACCACTTGGCTCACACTGAGTTCATATCTCTAGAGTGGTCAAAAGTAAAATAGATGAATGTGAAGGGTGAGCTAGGTGTGTGTTTTTGTGCGTGTGTGGTGCAATTCTCTGGATTAGTAGTACTATCTGTACCTAGCTGCTGAAATGCGTGTAGGTAAGATGAACTTGGCTCGTGGAGGTAGTGGGCTATATCTGCTGCTGACTCCCCTCTTTTAAAGACAGGTTTGCCTTCCAAGTCGCTGCCAGGCTGGGTGCCAAGTCAATCCGGTCTGCATTGCAGCTATCAGTGTGCTTTCAATGTAGTTATTGTAGAGCTACAGGGAACACTAAACCGATGTGTATATATATATATATATACAGTATATATGTAAAAAATAAAATGAAAGAATACATTATTGATATTATTATACTACATCAGTACAACAAACAAGACTTAATATAGCAAGCCATCACACAAGAAACACCTTGTGTGGATTTATTTACCAACTTTTAACACAGTTATGCAACTCCTAATGAACCTCTACCCTTCACCAGCACATGTTGACAACTGTTGGGATGTGCTGGTCTGGTTTATCTACTAAGTCTGGCTGTTCTTCATATAAGATCATATAAAAATATATGTGCTGTTCGATAGCAACAGCAGCTGTGGTATAGGCATTTTGTGTCGATCATATACCAGAAGCTTACAGTGCAACCTTGTAATTGATTTGCAGTATTTCATCTAAATGGGTGACAAACTGTAAAAGTCAATAGCACTGCTGGTTCCCAAGGCTTGATTTAAAGGGACGTAGTGACAGATTTCTACATCGTCAAACCTGCATTATTGAACACAACAAAACCATGGTGAGCTATTGCTAATAGAAAACAGTGTATGTTGCTGACGGTCAAAGATGGGCCCCTGACTGGGAACATCAAGCACGTGGCCCCCGGGGTCCTCAACTATAATTTGAAGTTAATGATGTGCTCTTCTCTACTCTACAAGCATTGTGTTTTCTAGTGGCCGTGGGTGTGATACACAATAGACAAAGACCGTTGGCTGGAGAGAATAGCATCTGGCTGTGTTGGTGTAGGTAGCAGAGAGACAAAGGTTGGCTCTATGGGGAAATGTCACAAAAAGTGGACCACACAAACAGAGTAACAGTCTAATTCTAGATATGCTGGTTCAGGTTGCGTTTCTTTTTTGGAAAGTCTCGCAGTTCTATGCTTATCTTATTTGGATCGAGGGTTTCCGTTAAATCCTTTCAAAGATACGTTCAGGGTAGTGCAGGTACCCAAACACGGTCTTGAATGATATTTGGGCAGATGGATTGAGCAATTAGGCTGGCGCCATGATTACTGTGCGTTGCTCTGTTGTGGAAGCCCTGCGAGGCTTAATCAGCCCTAAGACAAGACCAGCCAAGTGTGAAGCCATGTCCAATTAACATGAAGGTCGTACGATACAACGAGTTTGGAAGGCTCTTAAAATCAAACCGTATTCACCAAAAGAGCAGGTTTAATGTGCCAACACAAGATAAAATGACAGGTTGAGATTAAAGTGGTGAGAGATGGTGAGACAACACAGTGTCTGCCTCAACATCCCTGGGGAGCACACAATCTGCCTACCTGTGAATATTGCAGCTCGGTTGTGCCTGCTGTGTGTGTGCATGCGTGTGTGTGTGTGTGTGTGTGTGTGTGTGTGTGTGTGTATGTGATTCTCATCTTCAGTTTTTTTGTGTTTCCATTAACTTTTGAGGTTTTGGGTCCAAAGCAAAGCTCCCACTATAATTATCTCCCTTTGGGACAGGGTGCCTAACGGTAACATGACTATTGCCCACACTTTCCACTTGTGTTCCTGTTTAAGAGCATACACCTTGTTTAACAACTGCTTCACCCTGCGTCACCTTTGCCTGCAGCTCTTCGTCTCAATTAACACCTGAAATGGAAGAAAAATAAAACAACCAGGCAACTAAGCTATTGCTCTCTCCAACAATCATAAAAGGATTTCTTGTCTTATCATGCCATTTCATCCGTTTAGTCTTCCTGACATTAGCACTTTCACTTTCTTTAGACATAAGGTCTAAAGAAAGTGGAAGCCCTCTACTGAGGTTGTATGCTACAACACCTCCACAAGTTGCATGATCCCTAACCTCCATTTATTTATTAAAACTCTGCTTGAGCACACTTGGGAAAAAAAAAATAGAGCTTGCATTAATATAATGAGCTGTATTGACATAAGAGGGGGTTATAAACCTCTTTGTTGTCAGCCCGTTAATGGCATCATAAAACACTGCGCCATTAAACACAGCGTCACTGTTATGTATGTGGGTTAAAAATTAACGCTTTCTTGGCGTCTGTCTCTGCAACAGCACCGCCCCCTTGTGGCGGGATTCTTAGTTGTGTTGGGACTCATAAATACGTTCCATTATGCAGTGCCAACAGTCCTAGCTCTTAAAACTCGCTACCAAAAATATGAATTACAAAATATGCAACATAATGATGAATATGCAAATAGGCTAAAGTAAATGTGTTTATTTATCTTACTTTTTCCCCCCAAATAATGGACACACATGTATACACAAAAATATTTAAATATATTTATTTTATATTTGTATACATACATATACCTACAACATATAGAGCAGGGGTATTTCACAGTCTGTGTGGTGCACAGTGGTTTCAGGGCATCCCTTCTACCTGCCCCAACAGCAAGTGTTCCCGTTGCTTTGGTTAGGGTTAGGGTTAGGGTTAACCCTAACCCTAACACAGTCTTTGAGGACATAGGCCCAAGGGTTGAGACCGAGCCGACAAGTCAGCTGTGGTCTGCTGTAAGCCAATAGTTACAATACATTGGCGGCCTCCCTTGCTGCTGTTGTGGCGGATGACTCATTTACCATATAGTCCCCATATCACTTATGCCGCCCTGCGACATAGCATGAATGTACAGTCATCTTTAAGCTAATAGTATCGCTCTCCATCAGGCGTAGGTTGGAAAGCGGTCTGAGCAGCCGACTATAATAGCCAATTTTAATGGTGGGGCACAGCCCAATGAGACTTAAGTTCAAACAAAGGGAACATTATGCAAGGTTGCATATTTAAATTGGGCTATGCGAGTGTAACCTGGCCACTTACCTGATGAACGCAGAGGAAGAACGTCATCAGAGTCTGCAGTTCTGTTTCATATTTTCATCCAAACATCCAAATGTTTTAACAGAATAAAACAACTATATTGGTGGGACTCTGTAATATTCCTTAAAAGAGTTTGTGAGTTTTTATTTGTCTTTTTAGCAGAGACGAATAGCCGAAAAAAACTCCTACTAGCAGCTTATCTGTCAGTGTGTGTTCCACATATTTTCCGTCATTTCATTATTCCCAAGGATAATGCTTAGGGCCTTTCGGTATCTGCTGTCACAAACTGAACGTTAAATGGTAACTTTACCAATCAAAGGATTTAGTGACTCATCAAGGATACAGCCAGGAAATTGCATCCATCTGGGTGACTTTCTAGGTGATTTTTGTTCCGGTCAAACAAGACTCGATGTACTCCAGGCAGATTCATCGGTTCGGCACATTTCCAGCAATGCCTGCTTAGATATTTTGAGGAAAAATACTCGCAGAAATGCTGTATTTTGTGAATTTGGATGTGAAGTGTGAATGTGAAAGTGAAGTGGGAGAGTGCATGTGAAAGTATTGTCAAATCCTTTATGCTCAAGCACAAACTCTGTGTGCAATGTTACAGATGATGCCCAACACTTATACTAAGGGAATTCATCATGGTTTTAAGATGCTTGTGATTCCTTATTTTGTTTGTCATGACCAATTTATTTCAATTTATTATTTTATAGTTTAAATCATAGAAATCGGTCACCAGTTTACATCTGTTGGATGTTCATCCAGCTTATGCAAATGTTTGGTACACATGTCTAGAGTATGTGTTCTGAGGTTTCGAATTCACGTGGTCGCTACGTTCTCAGAGGACGCCAAACGCTCATTTACGTGACGCAGGAAGAAAATATACGTGAGGCGTATTCCATATCGCCACTAGATGGCAGCATTGTTAAATCCTGGAGAAAAGATGAGGGCTGTATTTGATTTAGTTCATTTAGTTAATTCAAGACAGACACATTGAGACGGTGGCATCAAAATTATTTTGATGCCATCGTAGAGCCTTCTCGATATGTCTGTCTTTGATATCAACAATCTTTCTAACGTACAGAGAGGTTTTCATTTACTAGTTTTATTCAAAGTGTGAATAAACAGCATGCAATACATATTCTCTTGATTACTTGACCAATAATTTAATATGATTAAAGATAAATCACCTTGTACATAAAAATTGGATGTCAAGTATGCCTACTTGATCCTGATATGCATTATCTCCTGTCTTGTATCTTTATAAAAATTGTGGAAATAATATCCCAGTTGTAGTGCTCTGCAAGGCCATAGATTTACATAATCATGTTAAATAACTCTTGTCTTGTCAGAAGAAAGATTTAGCTTAGTGTTGAGGGTGGAGCCAACGACTGCGTAACTAACTTGGGGTAAATTGGGTCCCTCCTAGATTATAATTGCATAACTGTTCAGGATTTCCCGCAGAAAATTAGAAGAAAGGAGACAGAAAGTTACCATCCTCTGGCTATCTTATATCTTGTTCCTTTAAAGTTGGATTAAAGAAGTGTGTGTGTGGAGTGTGTGTGTGTGTGTGCGCAAGTGTAGATGTGTGTGTGTGTGTGTGTGTGTGTGTGTGTGTGTGTGTGTGTGTGTGTGTGTGTGTGTGTGTGTGTGGGTGTGTGT
>JAOPUD010028536.1:0-11601 GCA_027122715.1 Trisopterus minutus
GGAGGAGAGGGAGGGGGGAGAGGGAGGGAGAGAGAGAGGATGGGGGGAGAGAGAGGCTCCTCTGCGCCGCTCGCCTTGGCCATGCTTTGGCACGGCTGCAGGCTTTAGTGCTTGGAGAATATCACACTCCTCTCTCCCAGACAAGGCAGCATGGAAAGGCTTTGTGCTTCTCCCGCCCTGACCTTCTCCCACTCCCGTGCCTCCTCCTTCGGTCCATCTGGCTCCCTGGGACGGGGACAGCATCACCCACACGCTCTGGGTGCTTGTGCTTCACGGGCCGCTGCGTGTGCCGGGGCTCTTCAACAGTAAGTGTGGCCGCCTCCTACCACGCCGGCCAGGGCTTCTGTGGTAGCGGCCCCAGGTTTGGTTTTATATCCTCATATTTGATGTATTTGATCAAATAAATCTTAAAGCAGTAGCTAGTCAATTTAAATTAGGAATGAATATATATATGATATATATAATATTCAACTTGACCTTCAGAGCTACATTACTAGTAATATTATTTATCTTCCCTCTGGAAATTGTTTACACCAAAACACCAAGACATCATAATAATATTATACGTGCAAATGCAGTTCTTTATTATATACAATAGGGTGATGGAAGGTGAGGTGTCTGTGTGCCATGCCCTCTTATATAATCTGTACTAGTGTCTTTTGAAGGCGGGCCGCAAGCAAGGAGAGCAATCAGACCAGTGATATTCTCATCATGGAGAATGTTGTCTGCTTAGTGGGATGTCTCCCTGCCTAAATGTGCTGACGTTGATTTGCGAGCGTAATGGCTGATTAAAAGGATGGGTGACAGATAAATTTAATCAAAATTAAGGCACAATTAAACATTTCATCTCCGCTAATTACCGACTGTAGATCTGGCCCAATGACCACGTGCAGTAGGAAATCAGCAACCATAACACATTTTAATGGGCCACAGCTGTCTGACGGCTTGGTGCTATTTGCACAGTGTACCAGAACTGTAATTTATGGGAGACAAAGAGAGAGGCAATCTGAAATCAGGTTAGTACCACAAACCATTTACAATATGTAGATGCATCGAATCGCTTTTGTGTTTTTTTGTGACAGATTTTGGTTTCTGGTTGGCAATTGCTCTGTGAGATATTAGATCAATGTTGAGCATGAGGCCGTGTTTAACCTCCACAGGAGTGACTGTTGTGTAATGTAGAGTCACGTTATAGCGCTATTTAGTGCATGTGTTTAAAATGCAATTGCGTGCGTTTTATTTTTTTAAGTGTATGAAAGTATGTGTTTTTCTCCATATCCCCACCGTTTGGCTGGAATTGGGCAGGTTTGTTGGGTTCACATTGATGCAATCAAGCCCCAGTACCCACTTGTGCCAGAGAATTAGCCTGGGAAATTCACCAAAATGTGTGAACAGCTTGGGAACAGATTGATGCAGAAGGGTGAAAAGGCTGTGGGTGAGTGTACGCGTGTGCTGAAATGAGTGTGCATGCGTGCGTGTGCTCTCCAAGCTAATTCCAAGGCAAACAAGGGGGGAGCTTCAGCTAAGTAACTCAGCTCTAGTGTGCTCTGATGCTATGTCTCCCGCGAGCTTGCGGCGCTGCTTCCACAATTAGATGGAAGTTTGCGGATGAAATCCCCTATACTGTGCCTTGTCAACCAGCAGGTTTAGGCTGTGCACATAGGGATCAGAGTCTAATTGATGGGAGAAAATACTGGATGTTCCTTCCGAGTACAACTCAGAACTTGCCCTGGGGGCGAGAAGAAGTGATTTTAGATTTAGCTTTCATGGCGAACGTCACCTTTTAAAAGATGTGCATGAAGCCGTGTGCCCTCATTAGTGCGGTTTTCTAAGTCATTTCAATTGCTTTATTTAGCAAGAATTAGGGCTCTTTATGACACAATATAGGCTCAGAACTGGTGTTTTCTGTACGGACAATAAGAACCACCAGGCCTGGCCCCTTTAGCATGGTCCTCTGTACGAGGTGTCCCAGGGGGAGGTTTGGACGGACCGGGGGCAGGAGGCCTGTTCTCAGGCCAGGCAGCGCACTGCGGGCTGTTTGTTTGGAACCCACCGAGGTTCATCTCCCTACAGCTCTCGCTGACACCTTCAGTCTGCGAGTGCTGGGCGCTGCTGGCTCTTCCCCGTTGTCCCTCAGCGATCTGACCTGAAGTCCAGCTCGTATCAGGGGCTCCTCGCTCCACCGCTCGGCCTGGAGGCCTCCCTTGACCTTCTTACATGCAGGGTTTATTTCTAGGTTTGGCGTGGCCCCGATTATGGGGCCCTGTCATAACCTCATTATGCTGGCCCACGTTTTCAGGGGTTATGGCCTGGCCCCGATTATGGGGCCCTGTCAAAGCCTCATTATGGTGGTCCACGTTCTCAGGGGTTCTGGTTTCAGGAAGGACTTTGTATGTGTGGTCATGTGGTCTCACATTTCTCCAAAAAATATTCACATATAACAGAACATCAAATACTCAAAGGCTGGCTTCAATTGAATCATTTAGCAGAGACTTTTTTATTCAGAGCCACTAGAGCCACTTGAACAGAGCTGCAGGTCGTTAAGGTGCTGCTAGGGGTGAGGTGTCTCATGCTAGATGCTTACATATAGGTTGTGGGCATTGGGGTCCACAACCCCAATTAAACCCACAAACTCATGGCTCACAGTTGAGCACCCGAGCCACGACACCATCATCTTACACTCCTACAGTATGAACGTGAATAGATTATGGGAGGTAGTTTAGCGGAGTAAGCCGGGTGAGTATGTGTAAGCTTTTATTCAGAATGAAGCCTGCGTCATTAACTTTTGCCACCGATCAGTGGCATCGGATAAGGTCAGCATATTTGAGGTTAATGTTCAAATCAGTTGAACTATGTGTGCTAAACATTGCAAAGTTTAACGGCCGTGGAAAGTCTCTTTTTGTAGCGCAGCAGTCTATCAAAAAGTGCAGCCTCACAATTTATGAAAAGCAATCGTCTTGTGCAGCCATAAACTCTTCCACGTATTAATATATCGATGTTGCACCAACATATCAGAATGAAAACCCATGGATCTGCAAACCTCACGATAAAGCTCTTTCTGATTCAGAATCAGTTGGTTTCCATCACACTTAGTGACTATAGGAACAACAAAAGTTTCACTCTCTAATTTGCTAAGATGATGATCTCAAAAGGAACAATTAGCTAACCACCGAACTCACAAACCATTTGTTTGTTAGTTAGTCTTCAATTGCTCATGATTGTGTTAGCTTCTCCGAAGAGCACAGCTGATGGGCGGCGGTGTGCGTGGCAGTGTGTAGCAGTGTGCAGCGTTTACCCCAGGCCCCGGGCTGCCCTGCGACCACAGACTGGCGTACAGTATGTCGGTCTGTGCGCGGTGCCGGGGACTGACGCGGGGGCTCGCCCTCGCAGATAGCCGGCTGTTGTCCTGAAAGTGCAGCACATTGCCATATCGCCCAGGGACAGGGAATGGAGGACGGCCAAGGACAATAGCTAGAGATAGCCCTCTTGATGGGCCTGTTCGGTGTTAGAGATGGGCCTGTTCGGGGCTAGAGATAGCCCTCTTGATGGGCCTGTTCTGGCTTGAGATAGCCCTGGTACTGGGCCTGTTCGGTGCTAGAGATGGCCCTCGTACTGGCCTGTTTGTTACTAGAGATAGTCCTGGTAAAGGGCCTGTTCAGTGCTAGAGTGGCCCTGGTACTGGCCTGTTTGGTACTAGAGATGGTCCTGGTAAAGGGCCTGTTCGGTGCTAGAGATAGCCCTGGTACTGGGCCTTTTTCGGCTCTGTGGTTCTGAGGCTGGGATGCTCAATGTGTGTAGCATGTGCTCTTGTTTTATTTGTCAGCGCCGCAATGTGATTGAACGGGAATCCAAACAATGCAGATGTAATTGTTGGGATCCACATTTGAAATCTCCCTGTATTACCGCACACCCTAAATATGTACATTTGGAATTGTGTCGATCCCCAAATTTGCGGCTGGTGAAGCCGTGATGTAGAGGCTGTTGACGTGTGCCCACCCGGCTGTTTGACTACAAACACCCAAACAATTCAGAATCCCCTGTTTCACGTTTACGTTCCGCTCCCCCGGCGAAACGGTGTCCGTTTTACGAGCAGCGCCAAAGTTAAACGCGCTCTTGAGTTCTAAAGAAGCGTGACAAACGCGCGGTGACGGTACACGTGTCGTGTGGTTTAATCCCACACATCCTCTCCCCTCGCGGTCAGGGGCTACATATGTCAGGGACAGGGACAACAGCCCCGTTGCCAGCGTCTCATACCAGGCGGAATCTGTTTGGATCAGCCTCACGCATGAGAGGGCCTCTCACACACACTCCTGTTTCCACATCGCTGCTGAGCGTCGCCAGACCGCTGCCCCCCAGCCCGGGGAGAAGGTCCGGGGAGTAGAGCTTTGTTTCTGTTTCTGTGTCTGGATGTTTAATAGTATTATATGATTATTAATTAAAAAACAAAGAGCAGGGCATAGTTCACGACACACCGGCCATGTGATCCAGATGGCCGCCATGGTAACGGTGCTCGCTGATGCCCGTCCCTGACTGGGGGTCTGCAACATGCCGTACTTCAGAAACAGCGTCTGGAGTTCTCCATCTATTTACACAGTGTGTTGTGCTGCGTGTGTGTGTCCATGTTTGTGTGTGAATGTGTGTTTGTTTGTGAATGTGTATGTGTTGTAGGTGTAGCCTGGTGACAGCCTAAAAAGAAGACTCAATGTATGTGTGTGTGTATTTGTGTATGTAATGTGTGTATGTGTGTGTGTGTGGATGTGTGTTTATATTTGTGTGTGTGTGTCGTAGGATGGTTGACAGCTGAAGAAGACTGCGTGCGTGTGTGTGTGTGTGTGTGTAAATGTGTGTGTGTGTGCGCGTGCGACTGACAGATGAAGAAGAGGACTAAGTGTATGTGTGTGTGTGTGTGTGTTTTTGTGTGTGTCTGTGTGTGTGTTTGTTTGTTTGTGTATATATGTGTGTGTGTGTGTGTGTGTGTTTGCGTGCGTGTGTGTGTGTGTGTGCGTGTGCGTGCGTGCGTGCGTGCGTGTGTGTGTGTGTGTGTGTGTGTGCGTGCGTGCGGCTGACAGCTGAAGTAGAGGACTGTATTTGTAGAGGAACAGCATGGCTGCAGAGCGGAGCAGGGATCCTGAGGGAGGCCTAATGGTTGCGCTCCTTCCTGCACAGAGATAAAGACTCATAATAAGCGTGTATGCTCACCATCTGGCCCTGTGCATGTGGCCCTTATGGAGGCGAAAGCAGCGCAATCTGTAAACGATCAGGAGCCATGGCGCTCCCCCCAGAGAGGCCGCCATGCAATCAAGGTGACAGATGGCAGCGCCACTGCTGTGGCCTCACGGAGGAGATCAGAATCACCTTCAATAAACCCTGACTGGAATGGGCACGGGCCCTTCACAAGTCTGTTTGTCAGTCAAACTGTGGCAGCTTGATGAAACAGGGGAGGGGCGCGGCGCGGTCTGGCCGGCCGCAGCCTGCGCCCCCGGTTTGTGTCGTCTGACCGGGCCCGGACGGCTCCTCCTCCAGCAGGCCTGTGGCAGGCAGGGGCCACGCTGGCTGCCAGGACCGGCCTATTGGAGGAAAACTAAGAACAAGGTGGTGCTGATGCAGGGGGCAAAGGGAGACGCTGGTGGGTGGTGTGGGGGGGGCGTTGGGGTGGGTGTATTGTGGGAGGGGGGATAAAGGCGTCTGCCCTGTTTTGGTAATGTTAGGACAGATCTGGCCTGGTTGGGCTCATGTTTATTTGATTAGATATATACGCATGCATGCACACATTCACTAACAAACACACACGCACAAACACACACAAACACACACATACACGCACAATCATGCACACACACACACGCACACACACACACACACACACACACACAGCCCCCTAAAAAGACATTCAACAATTGACACTCTTTATTTTACAATTGACACTCCTTGAAAAAATTGCAAAAATGGCACTGTTAAATAATAATGATTGTGTGTGTACATTAAGTGTGTGTGTGTGTGTGTGTGTGTGTGTGTGTGTGTGTGTGTGTGTGTGTGCGTGATGGGATCAACCTCTGATGGTGCAGGGAGGCTTGGGCGACACAATGTGTGCCTGCCTATGAGTGTGCCTGCCTATGAGTGTGTGTGTGTGCGTGTGTGTGTGTGTCTGTGTGTGTGTGTGTGTGCTGAGCTTGGAGAGACAGTACTGTTCGAGAACGCTACTTCACACGTCCCCTTCATCTGATGCGCAGCTTCTGTCAGCGATGTGAGGAAACAGCCTGACTCTCCAAGCCTTTTCTTTTTTACACGCCAGTGCAAAAGTTCAAAATTGAAACGCCATCTGTTCAATAAAAACTAATCTAGGCAGCGGGAGCCCGTGGCCAGGCAGTGCTTATTGGCTGTGTGTCCTGTCTGTCAAACGACCAGCCTCCTGGTGTCCACAAGCCAACCAGGGACCATTGCCTGTGAGCGCCGTCGACCACAGGCGACAACATGTTTAATCAAAAGGTTGGCTGGATGTGTTGTTGTTTCTTCATCACTGTGCCGGTGCTCATGTCACAGGTTTGTTATTTCTGTACCATTCCTACGATTCCTACGACTCCATTTTTTTTTATCAATTTGGGTTGTTGGCACTTTTATTGGACATTGTATATCTGTGTTCAACCTCTTCACTGGTACTCTGGAACTCATAAAACCAGAGGGGCCTCAAGCACACGCAGAGGAGATGCCATTGTTCTCTGCTCTGCAGGGCTCTGAGGACTCACTTAGTTAATTGCTGCACTTATTTGATTAATTGGGCAGATTTCCTTGGTGCTCTCTCTTTTAGTTGCCATGTTTTATTGAGATATCCCGAGTGTCCTTAATCATCCACTTTTCCCATATTTTTCCAAATGTTAAATATGTGCACTTCAGCTAATAATTAGATCAATTAGTCTAATTAACATCATAAGTTGAATTGGAAAGGGGTGAAAGTGGCTTTTCGGTTTAGTATCTGTATCGTCTCATTTGACTCCAGTCTTAAATCCTGATTCCAGTGTGCAGTGCCTAACCCGCAAGTAAGGACTTGGCTTCGATAATTTAAGGTTAAAATATTAGTATTGCAAAAAAAATGAAATAAGTATACAATGTTATGTAGCCCGAGTGCGGGCTGAAATATAAAGGGCTATTATTCAACCAGGAGTATCCTTTAATGACTAACACTTTCTTTTTTATCATTTTATCTATTCACATCCACACACTAGAGGAACAGCACAGCTGAAGAGAAGCCCAGAACACTCATAAAGGGCCTTTATGGGGCCGTGGATTACCGCTCATTCTGACCAAGAGTGTTTCAGTGCTATTCTCAAAAGGTCCATTAAGGTAAAAGTCTCATTTGAGCTTTTTTACTTCTTCACTCCTGACTGTAACTGACCACCGTGTCCCTATTGGTCAGGGTTTGGACCAATTGGGGATGAGTAGCATGGGCTGTTTCTATCAAAGCCATCATACAATATTTTGAAGGACATCTGTCTGAATCTAATATTTGAATGGTATTTAATGAAAATGTTGGGCCCAGAATGATTTATCTTAAAAAATGATTGTTGTGTAATACGCTGAACATGAAATATACTCACTGTATGCCCTACTGGCAATCACATGTGTATGAGTGATCCCAAGAATTTCTATGGTGAGCTATTGCTGTCAGAATTATCCATCAGCACCATAGCGAAATCCCACTATTTCATGAATTATGACTCGTTCTTGGATAACTAAATGCATTGTATGTCGTATGTATCGTATGACCCCAGTGTTGGTAAACTAGAATGGAGTCTACTCTTGTTGTCAACATTGATCCATTGTGTTACAATTGTGTAGACCAGCAAATAGTTATTCCCTGAGGTTTGGATAATTGTTAACATAAACATTATTATAAAATGGTGAATATGTTATTTTGTAAGATGCTATGCACTAGAGTCCCTGGTTTTCTGGTGTGGCCCCTCTCAGTGGTTCCCAAACTTGTACTGCCCCCAAGATATGTTTCAGCCATGCATATCTTTAAAGTTAAAGTGATTGCTCTGATTCTAAAGATTTGCCATTCTTGTTAATATGTTACAATTCAGATTAACATTTTATTAAGGGGACACTCACATATGATTCAATACATTTCACCTTGTGGTTTAATTATTGTTCTTAAAGTATATTTTTAAAACAACAGCAATTGAAATGTTCCTATGAGCCCCATTTGATCCTTAAAGTACCCCTAGGGAAACATGCACCCCCAATAAACACTGTCAGTGTTATATAGTCATATAACAACAAAAACAACAGTGGTAATATGATCAGGATTGCGTCAGTGCTCAGAAGCAACACAGAGCCATAGGCCCGCTCAGAGGGTGCACTTGGCTTTAGGGCTGCTTTGTGATTGGATTAAATCATATTGATTCATGAGTGCCCACGCCGCTCCCATTGGTTTGTCAGAGGAGGATTTTAATTTGAGCCTCCCCTGATGGATGCTGGTAATTTATGCTGATTGGAAATAAAGCATTACATTTTCCTTCATCCAACCCCCCATACCCCAGCATCCTTCCGGAATGGTTTGAGAGGAGAGCGGTTGATTAGTGGTAATGTGACGGCATGGCCGCACGCTCGGAAATTGATGTGCGCCGTTTTCACTGTGGCCATGTGTGATGTGTACATCAGCTTTGTTAATGGAAATTGTCGCCATGAGCATGTTGGCGGTTGCGGTCGTTGTGACGATTCCACCGACACACACAAGATAATCGTGTGGGACATGAAACCTATCAAACTCCGGGCCGCCATTACTGGTGGCTGCGAACAGTGTTATTGGGCACATATCCAACGGCGTGTACTAACATGGCCTGAAGCAGCCGCCATGTTTGGCTGATACTCAAACTGATCACTAAAAGTTAACTCAAATATCCATTCACGGCCACCTACCACAAAAAACAGTAACCGTAAATAATATGATCAATTGATACGCAACTTTAATGCCAAATGTGGATTTAGCGTTTTGGGTTGTACATTTACTGAAATGCAATTGTGTACCATAATTCCCAGAATCACAGAAGAACAACAGAGAACGTGGTTCAACGTTGAGCGGAACATCAAAAGCGCAGCCTTTGGGGGGTGTGTGTGTGTGTGTGCATGTGTGTGTGCGTGTGTATGTGTGTGTGTGTGTGTGTGTGTTTGTGTGTGTGTGTGTGTGTGTGCGTGCATGCGTGCATGCGTGCAAGCGTGCGTGTGTGCATGCAAGCGTGCATGCAAGCGTGCATACGTGCAGAGTGGTCAATGTGTGTGTGTGTGTGTGTGTGTGTGTGTGTGTGTGGGTGTGTGTGTGTGTGTGTGTGTGTGTGTGTGTGTGTGTGTGTGTGTGTGTGTGTGTGTGTGTGTGAGAGTGACAGGTGTCTGGTATGTCAGGGCCTTTCCACTGCGCTGTAGAGTGAGATGTGCTGAGAAGGGCAGGAGGAAGAGAGAGAGAGAGAGAGAGAGAGAGGCAGGATGAGGGATGGGAGAGAGAGGGCTGCTAAAAAGAGGTGGAAGAGAAAGGGATAGGAGAAAGAGAGATACGGTGGTAGAGTGTTGGCAGAGAGAGAGAGGTGGCAGAGAGACAGAGAGAGGTGGCAGAGAGCGAGAGTGGTGGCAGAGAGAGAGGGGGTAGAGAGAGTGAGAGAGAGAGAGAGAGAGAGAGAGAGAGAGAGTGAGAGAGAGAGAGGGAGAGAGAGGCTGATTTAGAGAGAGAGTGGTGGTAGAGATAGAGAGAGGGAGGTGAGAGAGAGGGGTGGTAGAGACAGAAGGGTGGTAGAGTAAGAGAGGGTGATAGAGAGAAACAGTGGGTTAAAGGGAGGAGTGAGAGAGAGGGAGAGCAGGAGAGGGAGGTGAGTGAGGGCTCTGTCAGGCCCTTCACGCTGGTCTCTCTGATACGCATCCTCATGTCTGTATTGTCTGTGGGCATCAGCAGATGACTGCCAAAGCAACTGCTCAACTACAGACAGCCCTTTGTGTGTGTGTTCAACCTTAACACACACACACACACACACACACACACACACACACACACACACAGGTTAGTGTCAGCAATGTAGACATGAGGTACCGTGACACTAACTCAGATGACTGATTGACTCATACATGCTTAGACCTTCACATCATCATCTTCCTCATCCTCCATCATCTTCAAGCTTGCAGAGGTTAAACCCCGCAGACACATCTTCCTCCTCACTGCTCTCCCCTTTAAACTCGGCCGCCGCTGTGTCTGTTGTCTGACAATAACAACGATAATAACAACAGTAATGCTAACCCAAATAAAAGCAGCAGAAATCCTGTCTGTTGTCCAGAAGTGTGATTTCACAAGTGGGAAGGCAGCATCTGCTTTCCTGCAGCGCTGCATATGGCCCACATGGCTGCTGCTCCCAGGGCCCAGAGGAGCAGGTACAGAGGCCAGAGGGAGGTGGGGGGGATGGAGCCTGAGGGGGCCCTGCAGAGTGGCCCCAGCCCCTGGGACTCTGATGGGCATGGGACCACGGCGAGGGCCACGCTCTCCCCGGCCAGATGAACCTGCATACTAAATGAGGGCATGCAGCCCGGAGAGGAGGAGGAGGAGGAGGAGGAGGAGAGAGGAGGAGGAGAAGGAGAAGGATAGATAGATAGATAGAGATCTCGGACGGCTTTTAAATTGTGAGATTGACCGTAGCCCATAGCATCTAAAGCATGCCTTTCGTATTACCTTAGCTGAAGATTGCTCGTCTCTGCCAAAAGATGAAGTCTACTTTGTCTCCCCCAAACAGGGTTTTATACATTATCTGGGATTAGGAAGTATAGCCCTAATGTGGGCTTTCTATATTATCTGAGGACTATCGAAATTCAAAGTTAAACATGAGCTTTTAAACTCAAAAGAATACACTGAAAGAAAAACATCTGGCAGGTTGAATCTATCATACAGGAAACATACTAGCAGTGACTAGCACATAAGCCTAAATATGAACTAAAAATAAATTCAGATTAAGAATTAGCTGGAGAATTATTAATTATTATTTTATTATTATTATTATTATTTTATTATTATTATTATTATTATTATTATTATTAATAATTATAAGTAGTAGAATTATAATACACAAATGCTGTAACGCATCACATACTGTTTTCAGATATTGTATCTCTCTGTCTGTCTCTCTGATAGCGGTGCGGTGATGCCGTCTCTCCTGCTCCGTTTCTGGTCTCTCCCCTCCCCTTCACATCTCCCTCCCCTGGTGCTGTTTCAGGGTGATCAAAGTGTGACAGTGCATCCTGGGGGAGCCCCTAGCGCTGTTTAAAGCTCTGGCTGTTATCGCACGTTGTCTGCTGCCCCCCCCCCCCCCCCCCCCCCCAGACCTTCTGGTTCTGCAGGCGCTTTGCTTCGTGACGGTGAACAGGTCTTTAGTTGTGGTGGTGGGTGGTGGTGGGTGGTGGTGATCAGGTCTTTAGTTGTGGTAGGCGGGGGTGGTGGGTGGTGGTGAACAGGTCTTTAGTTGTGGTGGTGGGTGGTGGTGAACAGGTCTTTAGTTGTGGTGGTGGGTGGTGGTGGGTGGGGGTGATCAGGTCTTTAGTTGTGGTGGTGGGTGGTGGTGGATGGTGGTGAACAGG
>JAOPUD010028549.1:0-11586 GCA_027122715.1 Trisopterus minutus
CGGTCTCACTCACCTGAGGCTGTCTGGCCGTGTTACACTCTGTGACGCGGTAGTGCTCTGCCAGCGTTTCCACACCATTTAAGTGCTCCAGTAATGGCCCATATGATCCATGGGTACTAACCCGTGACTCATGCTATACACGTCACAGCTATGATACTGCGCCGTTCAAGGCTCGCCTGAAGGCCTTGAAGTGGATCAAATGGATTCACTCCCAGTCGGACCGAGCAGGTGTTCTGAGTAGTGGAGCCGTGGCATACCTGGATTCAGTGTGACGGAGAGACCAGGCTTCCATCACCAGCTCACACACAGCCGTACACACACACACACACCACACACACACACACACACGCACACGCACTCACACGCAAGCACGCACACACACACACCCACACACACACATACACCTGTGTGATCTTCTCTATGCCTCACAAGGCAGAAGGGCTTTGAGAGAGTGCTCTCACAAGCCCAGCAAGGGAGGAAGGAGGGAAATGGAAGTAGGTCATATAGTCGTCTGCTAACAAGATGCACACCAGCCCCGGGCCTCACTCTGCGTTCCTACCTGCTGTGTACGGCCTGCGCGAGGCGGAGACCAACCAGAGGAGGAGGGCGGAGAGAATGAGGAAAGGGCTCTGAAGAGACGCTGATTCCCTTTTGAACACAGTGGTAGCAGCAGCAGCAGCCGGCAATCACAGAGGGACTACACAATCAGGTGTCAATATGTGCGTTGTCGGAAAATCCATACCCACTCATTTAAAATGGTACAAAGATGAACTAAGGGAAGTTGCTTTGTGTTCACTCGTCATTAGATGCCTGGCACTGTCCATTGTGCTGAAACCAAGACTGCCGTTCTTCCTCTCTCTGGGGACAACACCTAGGCTATTGCAGCTGGTTTAGCGCCCAGCTGCACTCATAATGGTAAACCACAATTGATGAACCTCCACACATTGAGTGATCATTTTCCCCCAGATATCTCAGGCTCATATTATGGCAGGATCTGCCTCTAAATACCGCTCTTACAGATGGGGTAATGTATGCAGTCGCACACAGTCTGCATAATATCCGCCATGCTCAATACACCTCTGCTCGTCACAAACAGCACCTTAGGGGTGAGGCGCTGTCTGATAACAAGCAGAGGGCTCTTTCCCACACAATATTCGATTTCAGCAAAGCCTCCTCTGCCTCCCGCTATTGTGAGCAGTAGTCCTCTGACGGACAGTTCGTCACTAGTCAAGTACTTAGGCGTGTTCTTCAGGAATGACAAAATCTTGTCTTCCGTGTCGCCAGACAAATTAGCCGTGCTCCAAGTCACTTATGACTCAGAAAAACACAGCAGAAAGCAACCAGCAACCCGCCCCCACCCCACCCAATCCCCCGGCTCACTAAGTGTGTTGTGGAATGCCAAGACACACTTAGTGGCGGGTGTAATGGACAGCCCCGACGACAGATAATGTGCAATAAATCAAATCTAAAACCCAAACAATACAATGATGAGATTCTATCTTCCTCAAGGTGCGCGTCTCTCTCTCTCTCTCTTCGACACCTTTCAACCGCACGAAGTGGGGGGGGGCTTGACAGATCGTTGGTTTGTCACCAAAGTCATGACACCCATATAGAGCTGAGCCGCTAATGCTCCCCCCGCGGCATGAGCTAATCTCCTGCAGCAGACATAAAAATAGATCATTATCCCCATAGAACAGCCATTTCCATGCACCGCTTTTGAATAAAGGTTTTTTTTACATCAGTGTACAAAGACAGGGCCACCCTATTCATACCACATCATCATCAGGCCGCCAATGAGGGGATGCACGCAGGGGCCGTGTGATTGGTGGGTTATCGGTTAATCAAGGGGTCCCACTGAAGCACTGAAGGGTTGCTGGGAATGCTGATTCCCACGGGACACTGCGGTAGTGGGAGGTAATGGTTTGCCGTCTCTGGGTGATACCATTTTATTAAGTGAGGGGAGGTAATGGTTTGCCGTCTCTGGGTGATACCATTTTATTTAACGAGGTGAGGTAATGGTTTTTCTTTCGCTGGTAGATACCATTTTATTTAACAGAGAAAAAAAAAGACGACAACAATAGATGGTCGATTTAGGTCAGCACAGTCACCCTGGCCAACAAAAATTCAAAAGTCAGTTAAAATAAATAAAAACCAAACTCTGTATTAACATGCCTAACCATGTCGTTGTAGATGGGTACTCTGAGCTGTTGGAAATTAAATGAAGAGTGTTTTTTTTTGTGGGTATTATCCAGCTCAGATGGAGCAGTCGCCATGATAAGACAGAGTATAGAGTAATCAAGGCAAGCTAAGGCAACTTTATTTATATAGCACTTTTCATACACGAGGCAGACTCAAAGTGCAATCAACTCAATAGAAACACCTACATACAATACAATTATTATAAGAATTATTATTATTATTATTATTTGTTTTTATTTATTTATATTTTATTAATATTTTACCTCATTTTATCATTTATAATTTTCTCCTTTGTTTTGTTTATCTCCTGCACAGTGGTTCGGAGATAAACAAAAGTTTTGATTCCTCTATTTGACGTGCACATATTTAAGAATTGACAATAAAGCTGACTTTGACTTTGACAAAAATGAAATAATAAAATAAAAATAGATAAGTAAAAGAAAACAAAGGCAAAGTAAAAAAACGCCTTGTTTCAGCCCACATTGTCATATCAGCGTGTTCAGCCAGCCCTCCTCTTTGGTTCCCCTGCTACAGGTTAGCTTTCATCACTCACTCCCAACAGAGCCTGTTTCATTGCTTGTATTCTTTCCCCCTCTATACCTTGGCGACATGGGGGGGGGGCAAGGCTTCCCGGCTTGGACTCACAACATCAGCTGTTGGGGGTCCCATGGAGGTGGTCCACACTCGCTTGATCATGTCTGGGTGATGTGTGGCAATCATCGCTAAAAGAAAACTACCAGTGTGGCGCCTCGGTGAAGCTTCTCCTCCTGGGGGTTCTTCATGTTGTCATTGTGTGTTTGCAGGATTTCGTTTTCTGGCTTCCTCTGAGGTTCAGAGGCGATGAAGTCCTGTTGAGTCACACTGTGTTGACACACTGTGTTTACCACGGCACCAGCATGCGGCCGGAGCCGGACTGGACCTGTTTTGAGTTGTAGTGAAGAATAGCATTGTTTGAGCCTGGAAATCCAGACCCACATCTATGAAGCTGTGGTAACAACCAACCCGAGGGGCGGCACCAAGCATGCATTTGAAAATATCACTGAAAGCAATTGGATCAAACTACGACCAATCAGAAGATTAGTGTGTGTGAGTGACATACCCAGAGCAGCGGAGCTAACCAATAGATAAGAATCTTGCCGTATCCAGGCGGCAAAACAGTAACGCTTTTGCAGGGCTCTCAAGTTTTGAACTGAGTTCAGAGTGAGATTTTGGGGGGGGGGGGTAGGCTATTTTTTGATTGGCCGTTCTGTAGCTATATGATTTTTATTTGATTAGCTGGTGCGTGGCAGGCGCCTTCTGAACTGTACGGGGAACCCACTTGATTCTTACCCGATACCGGGTGGGTCAATTACACCATGGGCAGGATACTTTTCAGTCCTCCTCATTTTGGGCATATATTAATTAAGTACGAATGTAAATCCTTGCAGGTCATGCTCTTCAAATTGTTCTGGGTGCACAGAATCCCCTTCCGTGAACATAAATTTACATTTTGGCAGATGCCGGACACATGTGCTGTTGTAAACAAGAATGTTTGCGCTATCATTATGCTGACTAATTAAAAGTTTCAAGAGAGAAGGCTATCGACCAATGACGGCAACTCTAATGACAGATCGTGCATTCCGGAGGCTCTACTTCACCACTCCCCCTATCACTTCCACCAATGCAGGGCGAATAGAACTGAGTAGGGGAGGGCGTAGCCTAACTAGTTTGTGAACGACCCAAAGAAACACAACGCAAAATCAATGTAAACATCATATTTGAGGCTTTAACAAAATCCCGGATGATTCAATTTTTCTGCGTGAGAAATACAATGTGTGGCGTGTGAGCGTGTGATCGGGTTGAATTGCGTGGGTCTCACGCCGAATGCGTGAGACTTGAGAGCCCTGAAAATGGCCCCCTCTGAAAAGAGAAAAGGTTATATCTCAGCTTCCTTTAGTCTTAAATTGTTGTATAATGTATTTTTTCTGCTTTGTTTGATAAAAGGAATCCAATTCTGATAGTCTTACTATTTTAAGTCCATTTCTATGTTAAATGTATTATCATAGTCCTATTTAGCTCAAATAAACTGTCAATATCTCTGAAAAAATCACAATTAAATATTAGTCAGGGCACTAGAGCCATTTTTTTTACCGCCAAGGTATGCTCTTCTTTTTTGATTGGACAGGTCGCTAGCACTATTGTGACAGAAAGCACACATGGTGACCAAAAGGACCATTGTTGAGGATTTAGATCACAATTTCAGAACTAAGCCACAGTGAAGTTATATTTGGCTTTTCAACATGTGATGGATCAATATCAAATTTTTGTGAAATAACACAATGAACAATACATACTTAAACATTATATATTTATTTAAAGGTTTCTGTTGTGGCTGAGGCCATCCCCTTTGCCCTGTCTTCCTTGAACCCTATTCCTTCCTCTAGACCCTCGCCTCACATTATTCTTACAGCCTCCCTCACACTTGCACAATGTAGTCCAGCGAAGTCCTGCTCGGTGGCACTTACAGTTGCCCTTACAGGCAACCACACAGCCACAGTTGAGGAGGATTGAACATCCCTTGCTGTGACATCTTCCAGTCTGTCCAATATGGCACCCAGACTTTGATTCTGTCATTCCATTCCCAACCCCACTCACTGGGGTTGGAAATCTCTGGAGTTTTGGACAGGGATTGCCTCCAGACAAAAGCTGCAGTGTGCAGGGCACGCTTCCCCTGCTGGAATAAAGCATGCTTGGTCCAGGGACTTAAGTCCATGAGTAAAAAGAAGCTTCCGGGCTTCATTGGCTGACTTGACACTGCAGTTCTTACTATACATGAGTACAGTCCAGCGCTCGAGGACTCGAATGTGCACTGATTCCAGTGTGAGGCTGGTTGGATCTTGGGTGATTGCAATGAGGGTTTTCGTGACTTCTGGGTAAGCAATGCATTTCATCCAGTTTTCTTGCCAATTCCATACATTGCTGATACCACGTCATGTCCTGTGAGCGCATGGAAGAGGGGCAGTGCTGGGCATTTTTGAGGTCCCAGCATTCCTGAGATGAGCTGGATTGGGATATCTTTGTATGCCTTCCCTGATCCAAAACCAATCCATAGCTCTGAGAGCCCCAACTCCTGGAACAGAGTGATGGCCAGCACAACCACATCACTGTCTACTGTCCATAGGTTAGCCTTGGTGTGACCCTGTTCAGCAGCATGACGTAAATGTAACATCATCCGGGTGTCTGCTTCCTCCAGCTGACATGGTGACAAAGCTTCTAGGTCAGCAGTTGCTCAGGACCAAGTTAGCCTTCGTTTTCAGGAGGAGGTACTTTGAGCCAGCTGTGGCCTTCTGAAGTTCGTCACTGATGTACTGAAACAGCACATCTTTATTCTGACTGTCTGAGGAAATTTTGCCATTGAGCTCCCTTTGGCAGAGGTATTTTAGTGGAGACTCTTGTTCTGCACCCTGCTGTCCGACCACGCTTGACACGAGTCTGGGATTTGAGTCTTGCCTCTATATACTTGTCCCAGACTGCATCCACTCTTGTCGTCCTGTCAGTTATCAGGCTATGTAAGTATGGCATCAAGTCCATCTGAGTGTACTCTCCAAACACTCTGGCACGCTGGGATTTAATGATGTGTATGACTGCTGCCATATCAAGCACAACCACAGAAGCTTCTTTGGCTGATGGAGAGGGGCCAGGACCTGACATTCCTGGTAAGCACCCACGAATATCTGACTTGGTTCCTGACCGCAGCTTGCCTTGATCGGATAAAGATGGCGGCTCACGCTGATTTTCATGCTTGAAGAAGTCATCAATGTCCAGACGGGCTTGTAAGGACATGAAGAGCTTGGTGACAAGAGCAGTATTTGCCTTGGCAGACTCCAACTTGCTGGCACCCTTCTTTAGATCCATGGGTGGCCTGTTTGTGAATGTGTACAAATTGGCCCTTGGAATGACATCAGATAGGGGCTTGGTGGCTTTTTCTATTCTGTCCCTTACAAACTCTTTGAAAATGGCTTTGCCGATATTGGGAGCTTCCCAATCGGAGATCTCATGGTCAATGACCTTACCAGTGCCTAGGGTAATGAGCTCTGTACCCGTTTCTTTGAAGGGATTGATTATTTTATCTTCCTTTGCAAGATTGCATAGTTTTTTTAGATGGTGCCGGAACTTCTTCTGTTCAGCAGCTGAGGACTCTGGATATTCCAGACTTTCCTTCTTGCTTGAGGCAATAGAACAGGCAACCTCAAACCCGTCAATGGCCCGTATTACTTCTGGTTTCGAGAGCTAATTTATCTCCTTCTCCTGCTGCTGGGTATACAGGCCCTTAATAATAATAACGGGCACAAATCTTTAAGGGCATTCAGGGTCAGTGGCCAATTGGCCACTCGCTGACCAAGGTGGCAGTTGATCATGAGGTAGTCTCTCACTGTTAGCCAGTAAGAGGCTGTTGGAGCATTATTCCTGAGTCGACTCTCCCATATCTCCATGCTTTCATGAGGCCCATAGCCCTCTTGGCAGTACTCTTCATATGCCTGTAGTTTGAGTACATGGAGCCAGGCAAGGGTAAGCTGGTAGGCATACTGTGTGAGTTTGAGATACTTGCCGCTTAGTAGAGATGCTGCAACACCAGTATTGAAGATCTTTGCAGGAGCAAACATCTTGTCCCATCCAGAGCCAGCTAACAGCTTACCTCCACACTCTTGGGATATCATCTCAATATGAAGGAAACCCATTTTTTTTTGATTCGCCAACCTTGTCAGGGAATTTCCACTGGCATTTTTTCTGTTGCATATACAGAGGGCAGTCAGCCACTATGACTGGAATCTGACCAGGAATTACAAAGTCAGTTGCCCTCATGACCACAAGCATTGAGTGTTTCTGCATGGCCATAGATGAGGCCTTCTCCTAAAAAACAGGGAAAACCCCAACTGTGGCCCTTGGCCTGACATCTTCTTTGTGTTGGCAATGAGAGAAGAATCCAGAGTAGGTCGCTGGTGTGTCTTGAAGTATTCCATCTTTTTCTCTTAGGACCGTTTGGAGATGGTTTAGCCATGCTTCATCAGGTACTCCTGCTCAGTGAAAGCTGGTCTGGCTGTTGCATCTGGAATTGGTGGCAGCTTGATTTCCCCAGAATATTCAGCGATATATGGCACAATGGCAAAGTCATCCAGAAGCTGGATAGAGGTGCCTTCAGAACCTTCAAGGGTAAGAGGAGGAGGCTCAACCCCCACGTTGTCATGAGTGAGATGGTTGGTTAAGATACCAACATGCCAAGTGCATGGAAGGTTTTGATGATACCTTTATTGTGATCATTTCCATGCAGTTTCAGTCCCACATAGAGCAGAAAGGGTGTTTCTCTCTCCTTCCTCTGATAGACTACTTTGCTTTGCAGCATTGCTCTCTGACCCTGGCATTGATGGTGGCCTGATTCTCTTCATTCTGCTCAGCAGAGCCTGAGGCTTGCATCAACACATCTAGAAGGGTCTGAAGAGGTTTTGCAACTGGTTCAGTTAGACAGGTTGATGCAAAGGATCCATTGAAAGGCATCTGTTGCAGAAGGATGTATTTGGCAGCATTAGACCCACTTCAACAATGTTCTTTGCCTCATCTTCGGTCACTTGAAGGCAAGAGGTCTGAGCCACTGCAGCACCAACTGTCTTCTTGTGGGCTATGTAGACATCACGGCCCTCTGAGAAAGCGGACCACTCAGGCCCAAGCTTCTTTAGGAGGTGCTCTTTGAATCGTACACCATGCACATATGTTCCACTCCAGTCTGAGCCCAGATGACGATCGTAAAATTTCCTCAAGTCAGCTAGCTTAAAGGTAGATTCATTATACTTGCCCATATGCTACAAGCTGAGGAATAATTAATGGATCATACTGCATTGGCATTTTCATTGCTTCTGATTTCTTTCTTTCCTCTGCATGAGCATAATTGCTTAGTTTTGTGTAGCAGGATGCATGATAACTAATATCTTCAGCACTTGCATCAACTGCCGTGTTTAGTCTGGCATAAACTGACCCGTTTTTTGATTCCATGGCCCATTTCTGGAGATTCTTTGAACAGTTGTCACTCCTAGCCCTGTGAATGGGCTCAGTGGAATCATCTTCATGTTTTTCACAGTACACACACTGCACTTTTTTTACGTTCTAGACTAACATTAAAACTTGACCTGTTTTTTTTGGGACTGAAAGTAGTCACTTCACTGCTTGACTCCTCTCTTGCTCTCTTGTTTCTGGCTCGCTGCAAATTATGAGACCGGAAGTGTCCTTGACATCCATGATGATGTTTAGCTTGATTTTTTTCCAAGGTGAGGGCTATCCCTGATCCATCATTTAATCTTTCCAATGTCACTCCGAGAGGTAATGGTATATTAGCTTCAGCAAATACTATCAAATCTTGTTCAAGGGTTTGATATGCTTTGAGAAAATGCTCCATTTTATATGGACATGGCAAATCTTTGTTTGATTTCTGTTGACACAAGCAACACAATGCCCAATCTATTCATTGTCTTGTACTTACTTGTAAAAGGATGGCCGCATCAGAATTGAAATGTCATCTAATGTTTAGAGACTTCTGAATTGAATGTATTTAACAATGCAATTGGCTACATATACATTCCAGGGCTATATTTCTATGACTAGCTACCTCAGTAATCAAGATCAGTTTAAACTGTAGGCCTGGCTTTAATCAGTGAAGGCTGTTGAGCGGAATCAAGTCACCCATGTCTGAAATGTGGCTGAAAATGCATCACCTTAAATTAAATATTCATGTTATCATGTATTATTACCCACTAATAAGTGGTTACAGCTGTCCCCAAATCGTTCCCCAAATCGAATACTAAAATATACTTAACAGAACTTCCTTGGTTGTTGATTGCTGATTTTCTTTCAATGTCGAAATGAAGAGGAATTTGGAGACATTACCCAGCTAGCAAGCTCAGTAATCAACATAGCAACTTCAAACTAACTACACAGAGAAATGTGGGAAAGTCAGTGTACCCTAAAATATGTAAAATGACTGTACCCTTACCTCAGAATATGATTCTTCTTGTCTTGGGAAAGTAGGGAAGTAGGACCTTGAAACATCCAATTGTGTCTCAGTGGTTAAGGAAAACCACCTTGTTTAATTTATGCCAAAAGGTTTTTTTTATATTTTACAATGGACTAAATATTTTAGTAAAACCAACTGAATCCGATGGCAAAGCTTGGCTAAACTGGTCGAACACATTCTGGAGCATTTCATGGAACAATGAAACAATTTCTGCCCCTTATTTGACTTGATTTCAGAAATAGCCAGTTTCTGGTATAGTTGCTTATGCAAAACAAAATTTTTTTCCCCTAGAATGATTGTAAGTTGTTCAATATTAGTCCTAAAGGGTGAGCATATGGGTTTAGAGGCCTGAATGATCTTTATATGTTATATGTTAATTTAAGAGATGGACTGTTTTTCAAGCAAAAAGTGACTAATAGTACATTTAACATAAAAATTGACTTAAAATAAGAAGACTATATCAGAATTGCATTCCTTGTATCAAACAAAGCAGAACAATTACATTATACAACAATTTAAGACTAAAGGAAGCTGAGATATAACCTTTTCTCTTTTCAGCGGGATCCATTTTGGATTTAATGTATACCGGCCACTAGGCGGCCGCCCCAACTTGCATCCACAGATTTTTAAAAACCTTAGGCCCATACCGAACACACTGCCAAAAATCAAATACTTTTCCAGAAGTGCACAATCCCTATGATTTGATTTGATTTTCATATGATCCTTACTACACCAGGAGGGTTATGTGACACTTACCCCATGACTCTTTGTCTCTCTCTCCCTCTCTGTTTTTGCAGGCCCAGCTCATAGCCCAGTCGATCGGCCAGGCCTTCAGTGTGGCCTACCAGGAGTTTCTGAGAGCTAACGGCATCAACCCAGAGGACTTGAGTCAGAAGCAGTACAGTGATGTCATCAACACCCAGGAGATGTACAACGATGACCTCATTCACTTTTCGAACTCTGAGAACTGCAAAGAGGTAGGTTGGGTGGAAATACACTCAGAAGCCTCATATAGTGTGCAGCCTATGGTAATATCCTTCAGTCGGGTCGATACAGACCACAACTCGGAAGTCTATGGCTGCATCTCAATTCAGGGGCCGCATCCCTTCAAAGGACGCAGCCTATGAAGGTGTGGCAGGCCAAACGAGCATTGTAAAATGAGACGGTCTAGCCTACGGAACAATTCCGGGTTGTGGGCGTGACCACACGCCGCTCCTGTCGCCTAGCAACCCTGACAGCTGCAGTTCAAACGGGACAGCGGAGGAGAAATATGGAGCCAGAAATCATGTTTTATTTGTTGTTTTATCTTTTATTGGAGGATTGGGAGAAGAATCACCGCCAGACAGCCTTGATGCGCCGCTGTGACGTAAGCGGTCTTCAAATGCCCTTCGAAGGATGCAACCCCTGAATTGAGATGCAGCCTATGTGAAATGTATAAGTTGTTAATGGATAATTGTGGTAGTGGTTTGCATTTCCATTGGAGAAAAAAAGTGCTATCTCTTTATGGTTATGTCACAGTATATGTTTAATATATCCTTTTAACAGAACAGCCATCTTTGTCTATCAACCTGTCACTGTAACATACTGTGGACGTCCACCACCATAGCTTACGTGCACCCCTCCAAGTATACATCGGGATTTAGAACCATTACGCCCTGGATGGCTATAGTCCGGCTATCTTTTGTCTATTTAACCCTCTCTTTCTTCTACCATCTCCGTCAGCTGCAGCTAGAGAAGAGCAAAGGGGAGATCCTGGGTGTGGTGATTGTGGAGTCGGGGTGGGGCTCCATCCTGCCGACGGTGATCCTGGCCAACATGATGAACGTTGGGCCGGCGGCGCGCTCCGGGAGGCTCAGCATCGGCGACCAAATCATGTCCATCAATAACACCAGCCTGGTGGGGCTGCCACTAGCCACCTGCCAAGGCATCATCAAGGTAATGGCTCACAACTCTTCCTGTAAGACACACCTGTTCAGGTAGGGTTTACCTGTTCAGGTAGGACTAAAATATGTCCCATTTGAAGTCCATGAAGTCCAGTCCATGAAGATGCGGCAGCAAAGTCCACCACTGCATATCTACTACGTGACGATGAACAGAATCAACAAACAGCATGAATTAACAAAAAAATGCCTAGCCCTTCTCCTAATTTATGGTTAAACATAGCAAAAGAATATGGGTAATCTTTGAATGAAATAAAATAAAAAAAACTGGTTCTTTACCATTAGGGGCCTAATCTAAAGTGTCATAACATATGCATAATTTTTTTTTTTTTTTTCGTGTGTGTGTGTGTGTGTGTGTGTGTGTGTGTGTGTGTGTGTGTGTGTGTGTGTGTGTGTGTGTGTGTGTGT
>JAOPUD010028561.1:0-22214 GCA_027122715.1 Trisopterus minutus
AGAGTTGCATGTAAAAAAGACGCAGAAGGCGGCGCTTTTTTCTAAAAAAAGAAGTCTAGTGTGAACGCGGCCTTAGTATACTTCCATGTGTATTGAAAAGGTCGCCAATAAAAACAAATGCCATAAAAACTATTTAATGAATTGTCATTGGCAGTCCAGTATAGGTTTCTAAACAGGAATAAAACGCAAACAAGGGTCTTGTTTGGAACGTCTAAAGGAACAAGTAATCCTGGGGTAAATACAGCGGTTGACCTTAACTCACAGATGCACGCGGCCGCGATGAGCCTGGAGGCGGCGTAGGGCGGCTCGCAGGTGGGGAACAGTGGCTGCACCAGGTAGTTGGCGAAGGTGATGGCGATGACCGCCTGGCTGGTGGGCTCGATGATGAGCAGCGACGTCCACAGCCGGATGAACGCCACGAAGCCGCCGAAGGCCTCCAGGATGTAGGCGTAGGACGCGCCCGACTTGGTGATGGTGGTGCCCAGCTCGGCGTAGCAGAGGGCGCCCACCACGGAGAACAGACCGCCCATGGCCCAGATGACCAGGGACAGGCCGTAGGACGAGCTGTAGATCAGCACGCCCTTGGGCGACACGAAGATGCCCGAGCCGATCATGTTGCCCACGATGAGGCTGACGCCGTTGAGCAGGGAGATGTCCTTCTTCAGCTGCATGCTCTCCTTGGGGGGCTCCTGGGGCCACAGGGGGGGCGAAGCCTCCGGCGGGGGATCCTCGTCTGCCCCCATGGCTAGCTGTTCTTCCTGGGGATGGGAGGTGGGAGAGCGGTTACTGAACTGACTACTACACCAACCACTAGGTAGACTAGGAGACTGACTACTAGGAGACTGACTACTAGAACAACTACTAGACCGGCTACTGGACAACTAAGCTGCCTGCTTAGTTGAGACCACTAGACTGACTATTACTACAATACCGACTTCTAGATCGGCTGGTAGACCAACTACTATACCGGCTGGTAGACCAACTACTATACGGGCTGGTAGACCAACTACTATACCGGCTGGTAGACCCATGACTAGATCAACTACTAGCTTGGCTAGTAGACGCATGACTAAACCAGATAGTAGACCGGCTAGTAGACCCATGACTAGACCGGATATTGGACCCATGACTGGACCAACTACACTAGCGGCTGCTAGACCCATGACTAGACTAGGCTAGTAGACGGGCTACTAGAAAGGCGGTCCACTAATGTTGTTCACCCTTGGGTGGACTAAGAACATGGAGACAAAAAAAGGTGGCGCAGAACAAGAGGAAAAGGGTGATATCCTTGGGTGGCTTTTAGATATTTTCCCTTAGTGTAACAGAAAGCGATGCCACATATGTGATAATCAAGCCATTGCTCAACCCTGGCTGTTGGAGCCACGTGTTACAGGCACGTTGTGGGGGCCTAGTTTACACTTGGCATGCTGGTGCGAGAGCGTCAGGCCCTGGCGATGGAGGTACTGTGTTAAGAGGCCCAGGTGTGAAATGTGAAGAGGCCTGCCAGAAACAAGGTCAGGGGTCAGATGAGCCGCCGTGCGCAATGCTGTTTGAAACTAGCCTCTAATATATACGCAGGGTGTATGCAATGAGGTGAGGTTAAGATGTGAAGGTTGCATCATAGGACAGGGAGGAACATACTGTTCTGTAAGCAAGAAGGGAGAGTTGCATGGTTGCCGGCCAGAAGGATATTTGTTTCCAAAAACAATCATTAGTTCTTTAATGTATCAATATTGGAACTGATCTTCCATTGCGCAAATAAGAATAGCACTACAAACACCAAGAACATGTGATTCTCAAAGATATGTTAAAGACATTTTAAAAGTGAGCTGAAACCCTTAATTTAGGGCACTTCTATGGCTCATCCAAAGTTTGTAGTGACCTTAATGATTTATCTGTAGGCCTTTGAGCTAAGAGATAGTCACAACTAACGGGGTAGGTCGTTGCTGTTACCACCCATGACTTGTGAGCCGTGCCTCACTTCACTGATAAATAAAAGGGCTTTATTAAATGAAGACATTCAGTCCAAGTGATTGTTGCTATAGTGGGCCTACAACGCAAATACAGGTAGGCCTACACTATTAATGTAATAACACTGTACTGCACTCATAAATTGCTTTAAATGAGCAAAACAAGTGTGTGTGGTTGTATCATCGACTCCAGACCAGCACGTCATCAGTTAAAGACACGAGCGGGAAGACCGTCTGTGGTGGTATTGCAACCGGGCCAGTATAGTACAGGGGCAAATGGACGCCAATTGTTAAGCCGCAGGTCCAAATCGTGCAGACATTTCTAGCCTGGCTGCCTTGGTCACGTCATTCATTTGATGACAACGGTGAGAAAAGAATGACTACACGTGGGTAGTCCCCGTCCCCCCCTTAACGTCCCGCGACGTTCACTCCGGCAGGTGTCTTTCCTCTACTTAGTACTTAAGTGTCCAACGTCCTGTCCCTCTAAAAAATTAATGCTGGACCATTTCAAAAGTAACAGTATCAATGGGATGCTCGCCCCGGAAAAGAGGATCAAAACGCTCTCGTTGCTTGGGTCGGATCGGATGTTTGATCCAATATCCTACATCTTTTGGGCAGCTGAGTTTCCATGTTTTGTCCCCTTCAACAATGATTTAAAAACCCGATGGTGGACGTCCGCTGCAGAAGACGTAATCTTATTCTCACGCATCCTCTTTGTCTCAGATCAGTCGCTACCATACCTCCTTCTTACATATACTGTAGACATGCGCTGTCTCGTCCTGACCATCTTCATCAATTGTTCGGTTTTGTTAAAGACATCCTACCTTATTGCCGTTAGTGGTGGTCGTCTACCGGTTCCGCCAGCCAGCCAACACGGAGGGGAACAGACTAAGCCGCATCGCGCAGAGCGTAAACAACTGGAAGATCGGCGGCACTTGGCACTGGCACAGCCCCTTATAGTCACGTGATCGTCATCGTGACCTTTCTCTTCTATACCCTTCTTAGGTGCTGCTGTCAGAGGAACCGGTTGTCTCGGTTGGTTCGAAGTCAGAAATAAAATGAACGGGTTAATCTGGTGGCGTTTTGGGAAACCAGAAGCAGAATTTAAGGTATCACCCTTTACGCATGGCTCGTCGTTTGTAGGCCTGCAGGAGACACCCCTCGCCTCAAGTTCATTCAGGTGCCACTAATAAGCAGAACAATGTGTTGCAACGACAACAGGCCTTCTATAGAACCATGTGAAACGTTTCTAGCGTTACAAACGGAGAACAGAGGAACAAAAAAACAGAAGCGAATTTTGCTTTCTACTAGAATAATAGCCTAGTTTCAACAATATGCTGTAAGCTATAGCCTATTACTGTTAAATGTATTGCTACGTGCTTTTAATTTCAATTATATGATTTGAATTAGGCCTAGCTTACTTAATTATAGCCTATATAAATAAATAAGAGATATATAAATTCGTTTTTGTTTAATATTATTTGGTCTCTGATAATAGGCGTAGTATATCACAAACGTGTTCTGTTAGGCCCAAAAAGGGACATTCAGCGACGTGAATGTTAATGTTAATGTTAGAGCATAACGCCACAGAGTAGGCATAAGGAGGCACCGAAAACAAAAAGCAATAGGCCTACACGACTTATTCTGATGCTGTTCTTTTATATCGATTCTATCATCTGTAGATAGAAGAGTTACTGGTTTCTCGAAGCTTCAGTTCCTTATTAGGACTGGGTTTGGCAGTATGAGAACAGTAGAAAACAGTAGTGGCTCTAAACTGGGCGGACTTGACCTCCAGAAAGGAAATGTCCTGTGCTTACATAAGGAGAGGATACGGCCCTGCGGGACCGCACAGCAGCAACACAAACCACTCAGTGAAAACACACGTACACAGACTTGGTATACGCAACCACTTTAAGGAACTTATTGATTTAGTTATTTATTTTATTAAAGCACATGATCAATCAGCCCACACATTCACAAAACAAGGCATACTAATGAGACATGTTTTCACCCTAAAGAATCGCTAAACAAGCAAAAAAGTGCCAACGTCCCAGGATCACTAAATCCCTTCACAGTGAAGACATGCTGGTCCATAATGCCCTCAAGGCGTACTGCCTGTATCCGCGTCAATATTGAGACAAATGGCTTCAAAGTTTTGTGACTGTCCAGCCAGTTGTTTTGTAAGCAGATGAGTGGAAAGCCTGCTATTAATAAAAAATAATGGAATGTGCGATGGAAAAACAAAGTTCATTTTTTCCAATGAAAAAAAAACTGCATTTCTTACATAAGGTTGTTTCGAATTATTTTATTTAGATATATCTATTTCCAAGGTTAGGATAATAAGATAAAAAGCCGACGGAAAACAAACTAGAAGTATTCTTTTTTTCATCATTATTATCTTGTACAAACAGCTTCATATATTTCACTAATATACAGAAAACCAAGGCAGTCCGCAATATCTTCAACGTTGCAGATTCTACTGTCTACTTGGGGGTTTCTCTTCCAAAGTTGACTCTCAGGTCATTTAGATTCACAACAAAATGTTGCCCAAAATTGTAGTTACAGCGGTTGGCCTTTGTAAGGCAGTATAGTTCTACAATGTTGGGTCCTGTTAAGGCTTGTTCATTATTAACAGAATAAGAATCAATCGAAGTAAGGCTTTGTATTTATACATATATCTAAAATAAAATGTAGACAAGGTGGGTGGACAAACAGACAATATAGAAAATGACTGAATGAATAAATAGTCACTCAATGTACAGTAGATAATCCAAAACACACAAATATGTGGACAACATTACAAATATAAAAACAAGTATAAAAATCAGCAATTATGAAAAATGTGTTTAAAAATGATACAGTGTAAATAAAAACAGGGAATGATTTATTTGATTCAACAGTATTATTCTGTACTATTCAGTTAAAGTAATTGACGGAATCAGGTATCTGTATCGGCAGACTCTTGAAAATTAAAAGTCCCATAGAACAAGAGTGAAAAGGTGCTATCGGTACAACACTACACTTAAGTGCTGCTTCAAGGGAGTGATGTGAGCATAAATCAAGTCTTATGAATCACAAAAACAGAAAGAAAACATACAAAAAAGCTTATCAGAGGTTGAAATAACACAGCTTATCTTTAAGAAGAAGAGAAATAAAACACCTTTGGAGTATTACCCTGAAAAAACTCAGTTAAATCTCTTTCGTATACATAAAATATTTGACAAACAATAATAATAATAATAAATCAACTTTAAACTTTATGAACTAGACTCAACCCAGTTCTGGAAAAGTACAGGCGCCAGTCCTGCACTGTTGAAGGGCTCAAAAAGGAGCTGCCCGCTTCACCCCCTCATCACAGACCAGACGGCCTCTATATTTGCCTATGAGATACTTCCTGGAATACAACACAGGTGTGGCCTCTGTCACTTGCCAACAGTAGAAAAATGAACACGGTCAGCGTTTGATATCTTCACTCTGTATGTATAGAATCTCGCACTAAGTATTACATGGAAACACTTTGAAGAATCACAATGAATTTAGACCAGGAACAAAAATGGCGGATGAGATGATACACTGGAACTGAAAAGGTCTCAACGCCTCTAGCGTGCCAACCCACAACAGCACCGCTTCTCCTTTTTACCACTTTTTAACCATCTTGTCATGCACGGCTACATAAAGGCCCATGCGTTGTGGAGCCACAGGTCTCGTTCCCTACTGTTTCTCCTGGACTTGTAGCATCCGCTGCCTGGTGGAGCCAGTGAGGCTGCTGCTTCCCTGGGTGGAGTCTCCCTCTTCACGCCTCTTCACCCTGCCCAGCACGTAGAAGCGCAGCATCAAGAAAAACCCTGCAGGGGTTAACCACATGGGGGGGGGAATCAGACTTCATTCATCTCAGACGGGAGATGCATACAACATATATATACCCAATATGAGTAGAAGAATTGTAAATGTCCAAAAAAATAATAAAGGTTGAGGTAGACATTATTAACAGTATGTCACGCTGTCCACTACTGTCACCTAGTGGGGGTCAGTGTCCCTCATCCTACGTCATCCATTCATCTCCCTGGCGCTACACACCCTCCGACAATCTTCACACTTGACAGTCAGTAATTCGTCCTTGGCCCTTACCCGTGTCGAGATTGTTGTTTATAGTGTTCTGTCGCTTTCGCTAACTGTAAACCCTGTGTACGATCTGCCCACCCTCCTGTTGCCAAACCCTTGCCTGTCCGATTTCCTGCCTGTTGCCTAAACCTCGCCTGTCCAACTACCCTCCTGCCCACACCCTGATCCCTGCCTTTACTTATTTGTTGCCCTCAGTGAAACCCCTTATCATTTACACACCGTATCAATGTCTTTCTGTGTTGAACATTTGGTTCCACTCGCTCTACTTCCCCATAACAATATGCTACACTGTTGAAATTATTCAGTATCGACCGCCACCAAGAAACCAACTGGAACAACCAGGTTAGCATGCTTTAGGGAGGGGATGTCTTTACTTCTCATCATTTGACTGCACTGATTTGGAACAGGAAGGGGCAATGTCAAACATTTACTCAAAATCCTCATCCTCAACCAGCCATCATTAATTATTATACCGGATGAATTAACTCATGAATCAGGACTTTTCCCTTCAGCGTGCAGGAGGCAAACATGTTGTTGAAGCTGCCCTTAGAATCCTGCCTCAGACAGGGTCTGAGGCAAAGCACACTACCCAACCGCAGGCTGAAAGTCTGCGACAGAGCACACTACACAACCGCAGGCTGAAACAGTGTCGAGGCACACCACACAACTGCAGACATTCTCCCTTTTTATGCCAGCATTCACAAAAAAAAAGAGGATCTTCAAACCAACCTTACTAACCCAACTCAAATTTCAAGAGAATAGTTTCTGACGTTTCTGTTCTAGAAATACTTATTAACATAGACAAATTAAGATTGCAGGGTCACTGAGACAAAGACTATTGACTATTTGCGATTTGTCAGAATATGCATGAAAAGATTGCTAAAATATATATATTCATCAAGAATAATGTTGTGAAATTATATATATTTTTAACTTCACTGCAATTGTTCACTTTTAAATACCTAACACAATGATAACAAACGCCATACCCCTACAACCTTGAACCAATGACCACAGATGTGTTGACAATCGCAGAGACAGAGAGAGACACCGACAGATCTGCTGCTCACCTTGAAACGAGTTGAGGATGCATGACAGGAAGAGGAAGAAGGTGGTGAGGGGTCCAAAGTCCAGGAAGCCCAGGCCCCAGGTGGTCCCGAACAGACAGCTGAGCCCCCAGATGCTGAGGAAGGCCACCTTCTTGTGCCTCCACTCGTCCCGGGTGCGGATCTTCCGGTAGACCAGGAAGAGCATGACCAGGCCCGAGGACACCAGGACCACCAGCGTGCTGATGTTGGTCAGGTAGTGGGCCAGCAGGGCCTCTGGGGTGCTCCTCATCCAACACCTGGAGGTGGAAGTAGAAGGACATAGTCCAGAGTGCAGTTTAAGTCCGAGCCAGAAAGTTCTGAGTTTGACCCCCCCATGTCCACCATCTACCAGAAAGCATCCTTGAGCAAGAAAACAAACCCCTCCCTTCATGAATTCACTGTGTGTCAAAGCTAAAAAGGAGTGGTACATAGTGGGAAAAGTGTTAGTGCTGTTTGCACAATGTGAAAACATGGTGCAGTGATTTGATTAGATGATCAGATATAGTGATGCAACTGGTGATATTTTGATTGGGCTACTGTATCCCCGCTGTATGTTTTCCAGTTTGGCCTGGAGTGAATTAAACAAAGGCAAGCGGGAAGGTGGTGAAACTGTGTTTAAAGGCTATGTGAAACTGTAGCTGGTCACTTCGCTATAGAGCATACTTTAAAGAGGTTCTTTTCTACAACAAGGAAATAACCTGCTTTTTTATATTCAGAAGTCTGTTCTAGATTGTGGAAATGAACCTTTCGGCTCACTCCCACTTAGGGATGTGGGCAACTGGTTTGGTTGAGTGATAATAATAAATAAAGTCAAAATAAATCACTGGTTCCAAAAATTCTAATGAACAAATGCAATTGCAACAATTGCAAATAATAAAAGAAAAGCTGTTGTCAATTTGCTAGGCGAAATGCAGCATAATTTAGCCCAACAGGAAGGTGTAAGAGGTGGCCTCGCGTCAATCCACGTCAATGTACTTACATCAAGTAAGGGTTGGTGGGATCATCGCTGGGCAACACCTCTATTTTACCGTAGATGTCTCCTATGGCTACAAGGATGATGACCGGAAGAGCTGGTACAGCTGAGAAACACATTGAAACACTGCTACAGTTTGTACACATATACACATATAGATCAAAATACATCTCCAAATTACTATGATTTATCCACAAGTCATGTTACCATCTAATTGAGAAAATATTAAGAATGAAAAATGAACATAATTAATAAAAATAAAATATTTTTAAAATGGGTAATGGGTAAATTACCACAATTTAGTCAATTCATTTCCTTCACAATTGGGCCTTTTCTACTCACTACAGCATAAAGTGCATAACTGCAACTCAATGGTCAACCTTACTACACACAAACATGTGACTCACCGAAGCCAATCAGGTACCAGAAGTGGGCCTTTGGGGAGGGTCTGAACAACATGTAGATCATCCAGAAGGTGTAGAACACCTCCATGGCCATCCAGGTGAAGGAGCTGAGCAGGGCGTAGTGAAGCGCCGGCCCCACCCAGCGGCAGAGACCCTCCCCTCCCATGTTGGCCAGAGTCCCCGTGAAGAAGAAGAGCAGGTTGAGGAGGCAGAGCGACACGGCTAAACCCAGGTGGACCGGGGAAGACTGCTCCACTCTCCTGGAGAGAGAGAGAGATAAAGAGAGATACAGAGACAGAGAGAGAGACGGAGAAACAGAGACAGAGAGAGAGAGTAATAGACAATGGGGGAGTGTGGAAGAGAGAGATAGACAACAGAGAGAGAGGAACATGACATAATCATGTCATGTTAGTTAAACAAACCTGATTATTTTGGCATTGATTGTATTAATTACATTATGAATTTAAAAATATCTTCTTTATGAACAATTATTACAAACATTAATCTTATCTTAAAATCAACACACAGTAGGGCTCTACAGTTGAAATAGATACGTACAAACTGGAGAAGTAACTTAAGAGCAAGCGTGCAAGTTAAGATAAACACCAACTGTAAAATTGTAGATTGAAGTTTTCAACATTTTGGCAGTTGGCCCCCAGTGAAAGGGCTCTGTAAAGGGACAGCTCAGGGAGTACCTAGAAGATAGATAATGTTCTAGGTACTACAAGAGGTCCTCTTCTTCTTCTAGGTTCAGTTTCCTTGAACTTCTTTCAGCCTTTTGCTGTAAAAAATATTCTTTATTGTATTGATTTAGTTTAGATATTTGTCAATTTGTATGTAATATATAGTATATATAATATATAGTATATAATATGTAAAAAAAATTATAATAGTGACTCATTCAAAACATTGCTGCTGAAGAAGTGTTATTTGAAATAATATTGAAGCATTCAATTCTGTTTTCTCAAAAATGATGAAAAATTACCAATGAGAGTACTGATATACAGAAAGTACAGAACCATACTCTAGCAGTTAGGATGAGTGTAGTATTATTGATATGATTATTGAAAATAATTCCCAACCCTAGTGATGAGTCACTCAACAAACACTAACCACAGATACCGTTGTCACCCAACCCATGCGTTTCTTTTCATGTGGGTGCACAGGGGTCTGCCCCAGGTGCCCACGTATGCATACTTGCATATGTGGTGTATGTGTGTGTGTGTGTGTGTGTGTGTGTGTGTGTGTGTGTGTGTGTGTGTGTGTGTGTGTGTGTGTGCAGCCAACTCTGACACTTCTGGCAGTATCACATGCTTTCCCCCTCAGCCTCACACTCTCGCACTGCCCTAACAATTCTTACTTTCCTGGGTGGAAGAAGTCATTGTGTGGGTGTAGTCAGGCTATATCCTTTAATCTTGGACCTCAAACACACCAAGCTCCTGCTTCAACCACATGTGTCAACTGCATACCTTTTTAAACATGTGTGTGTGTATGTGTGTGTGTGTGTGTGTGTGTGTGTGTGTTGCACAAGCAGTATTAATACTTTGCTATAAATTGTTTGTTGATACTATTTGAACTATTTGACTTGAACATTTTTCCAAGTGCTCCTAAATTCCTTTGTGTTCTCCTTCATATTTCCTTTGGGAGCACATGTACTCCTTGGGAAAAAGGTTAGCGTAGAGCCCTGGATGTGGCACTGTGTTCCTAATTAGGCGTTACCGTTTCTTGCGGAGGAAGACGGTGAGGGCAACACAGCTGATGGTGGACACGGCATTGCCCAGGGATGTAATGACCGTCAGAGCCAGCAGGTGGGGCACAGTGCGAGGCTCTAGTCGCTGGAAGAGTCCATAAAGATCAAACTTATCAATTACATATCTTCAGGGTTGTCCGTCTGTCTGTGTGCCAAAAAGGCCACATTTTAAGCAGTGTTAAACAATTATTGGATGCAATAACATTTGTAAATCCAAATAATCTTTTGTTGTTATATTTTGAGTTTTATTACTTGTTTTTATTTTTTTTATTACTAGAATTATTACTTTCCTGAGTAGGAAGCCATGAAATAAGCCGGGTCATGCACAGCAAGTCGTTATTATGAAATTATTTTGCTATAATTATCATATATACGTGATATTCTTTTAGTTCATTCTTGGTCTACCCCCCTCAAAAGATACATAGATGCATGCTGTCTCTAAGAAAACTCACCACCATTATGGTGAAGTACGTCAGATGGTTGCAATGGCACTCTGTTTCCTTGGCTCCCATGTGTACGGTCACACATCCATCCTCCTTCCAGTTGACCTTCTGTGGATCTACAGCAACACAGGGTTTGTATGAAAGACACAGAGTGGGACCTTGGTGTATACAGGCAGGATTGAGGTAATGGAGATGCTTAATGGAGAGGGTTTCTATGGTTACGATTTGATACACACCTATCCTGGTGTCCCACGAGACACATTTTCGTGAATGGGTTTTCTGAAAATGGAAAGAAGATTAGGATTCAAAATGCATTGGTTGCAGGTGAATACCATCTTAAAATCTAGAGAACGCTTCAGGCTAGAGAACGAGAGAAGCTTTGTGCTCACTACATTGTGTAATTCTAAATCTATATTGTTAAACTGTATAATGTATAATGTATAATGTCTTTTAGGGTATTTTTTAAATTGCAATCTGCAGTAAACACAATATCACATTGCAGAAAAGTATGGACCATTCCTGGTATTGGTTTTATTTGGACCAATGGAGAACGCACCTTAAGACCAATGGTCAAAGTTTTTTTAGATACTAGGCACAAATTCATACTAATAGACAACTAATAGACAACTAATAGACACATGTAAAAACTGTATAGACATACTGATCCCTATATGCATACACACATGTACACACACATTTACTTACAGGTAAAGCGTCGTGGTGGAAACCAATCCTGAGCGGTTTGACCAGATTAGTGACAACTTTATTCTCCATGGTAATTCCCACCACATCCTGCAGTATTTCCACATCCCTCTTTGGCTTCTAACACACACACACACACACACACACACGCACACACATGCACACACACATGCACACACACACGTGTAATTAACCCAACCAAATATTTGTGTGTTTGTGTTTCATTGTGGGGGTACACAAAAGGTATTTTATCTTTTGGCTCAACGCCTGAGCTTTTACATTCTCAGGAAATACCACCAGCACCAGATCACTAGAGTCATGTACAGACATGCCCCCTTTCCTACTCCATCTTCAAGGATCAACCACGTTGTGTTCTCTGACACAAGGCCATGGGCTGTACCTGGAACAGAGTCTTGTTTCTGAAGAAGGTGAACACCAACTTTGCCGTCTTCCCGGAGGCTGGTTTCAGAGAGGATGGGAGGTGAATGGATGGGGTGGTGGCTGGGTCTGCGCCGTCGGGGGCCTTGAGAAACAGAGAGGCCGACAGTGTAACCGTCACGTGGCCATAGTGGGAGGATGATACACTGATGAGATGTTAGGTTGTCAGAGCGTTTGACTCACAGATGGTTCTGGGTTCAATCCCCAAACTGCTCCTACCGGCTACTTATGTTTATTTTGATTATTTTTTTAAAGGCCTCATTATCATAAAAGTGTATCTGTGCATAAACCATGCGTACGCTTTTTTTTTTTTTACAAAACAAATCATCAATTTATGCTCCGATTTTTTTATGTGCGATCGTCAGGAGTGCATTTATGCACAGCCTGCACAGGCTGTGACCATGAGCACAGCATGCAATAGACTGAATATTATGTCTATGATTCCATCGAGAACCACTTTGTAAATAAATGTTATAAGTAGTGCTTTTAAGTGCTATCCTCTGGGATAATTGCATATTAGATTTTTTTTTTTTTAATTCCTAATAAAAATCTAATCATATCAAAGAATAGGAAAAATACGACAAATCGCAAACATGGCCAATCCATGCTTTTGTTTGATTATTTCTAATCAATCTGATTCCTTTGATTATTTTGCCTATGGCTGATTTAAGAAATGTTCTAGAATGAAAGAAGCTTACAGAGGTGTGTGTGTGTGTGTGCGTTTGTGTGAAATGGCAGATCCTGCAAAGGATGTGGTGGAGGCTGCTGCTGGCGGCTTGAGAAAATGTTTTCAGAACAAGCATGAACTTTTGGTGTTCTCAAAGGCCAAACCACTGTCAGGTGTTGGTTATTGGGACGTCTCAGTGGGAGTTCGGAGAACTAACAACAGGGTCTACTTATGTTATTATCATCCAAAAAGTTGCCATAACATTAAAAAGTAAACTAGTGGTGGTTAAATAATTTCTAACATCCAACTGCATTTGAAGTAGGTTGTTTGATTATTGTATTTAATCCTGCAGCATACCGGTGTGGGCTCTGCGTTCATCGTGGTCCAAAAGATTGGCATAATGGGGTAGTCCTCAACTAAATTACATTGGGATGATCATTACGTGCAGGATAATAGATATTAGTAAAATGGATGGGGTGAGGTTTATTATTGGAGCAGAAATAAATTTATTTTGTATTATCATTTTGTCATGATAGCACAACATTCTTTTATGTCCTGATGAACTGTTCCTGACCTTCCTAGCCCTGGAAAAGCAGGAGTCAATCCTTGAGGGGGGGCGTTATGTTACGGTCCTGCCCCAACCCCACTCACTACCTCATTTTCCTCTGCGACATTGGTGTAATGTTTGTCTCCTGTGTTAATTAGAAATTCTGTTGACCTGTTGTGGAGTGTGTGTGGAGGACGGCTGAGCACCAGATCATTGTCTGCAAACGTTTACTTTTACTATCCTGTGTCCTTCTCTGGAGGATCCCAATAAACTTGTCACTGGTGGAGTGTGGCAGCCACCTAGCCTGTTGTGCACTGCACAGGATCGTTGTGTAGATTGTATAGACCGTGTAATCACGGTCTGAACATATTGGTGGAAATTTTCATAAGCATGAAAGTTCCACGCGCTCGCTTAAGTGAAACCTTCGCCTCCTCAGTCATGCCGCACCTGACCTAGCTCTGTCATCAGGGTTGGTTCTGTTTCGTTTTTGATCTTGTTGGGGATATTCTACCTATTCTGCCAATTTGTTTTCAATGAAACGGATGAGTCAACCCATTCAATTTGTAAAAAATATTTTACTTTTTTGGTTTAGCTGTGTGTGTGGGTGTGTGTGGGCGTGTGTGTGTGTGTGTGCTTTGGTGTCTTACGGGGGCCTTGAAGTCAAAGCCCTGGAAGTTCTCATACATCTCCACCACGGTTGCTTTAGTCTTCGGTAGGGTAACGCTAGCCACCACATGAGAGCCTATCTCAATCCCCCTGGTGCTACACACACAAACCCACACCCACACACACACACACACACACACAATTATTATTATTATTGTTACATAATTGTTATATCAACAAGTATGTATCAACAAGTTTCAAAACCCATGATTTGAAATGTAGATTTTGTTATGCAAGAATAGTGATTGCCACTGCAGGTTAATGGTGTGAAATGTTTGACTAAGAACGGTGCATTTGAGCCACGACCATTTAGACCCAGATTCTCCTCACACCCTACCCCTCGATTGCTTACACTCCATCAACCTCAAGCTCGCTGCACACACCCATTCGGCACTGCCTCTTCCCCTCTGCATGTTCTGCAATGTTTGTTTAGTTTGGTGTCACATGACCTCTCGGCCCGGTATTTACAAAAACAAACATATTGTTAAAAAAAATATTGTTTTGTATTGTTTGTATCCTTTACAAAATTGGTATACAAAAATCCCGGAGCTCTCATAGAGGCTATACAGTGTATATGTGTCTATCCCCGTAGACTGATTCAAACCATACGTTTTGTATCTTATACTGTATGGTCACAAGGTTTATGAATAGCAAATATAAATCTATAAAATAAATAACAAAAATTGAAATAGCATGTCAAATAGGCCGGAGACCGGAATAGATCAGAAGGTCGTGCTCATACGTATGCACATAACACTTTTATGTAACATCCAGGCAACTCTAGCTCGTGAGAGTACATCAGGAGTGAGAGTGTTTCGTGTTCATTTCTGCACTCTGAGACTTCCTCTGTCTTCGTAGCTACTTAACTAGGAGTCTCACGGCCAAGCTCGTTGAGGAGGGGGAAGTGGTTCATTTGAAATAACACGGTGGTGAGAGAATGGAGAAGAAAGGAGAAGACAAATTACATGTTCACTTGGTTGGATCCCTGGCTGGCCTTGTCACTGAGCTCCACACCTGTTAAGAAGAAACAAGTCTGGTGATTATTATGTTCCTCTCCGTCATCCTCCTCCCATATTTCTACATTGACAGACTGACACACACACACACACATACACACCCACTTACCCACCCCCCCACACACACACTCAGTCATATGTAATTGGCATAATTGCTGTTTACCATTTAGTGGTTTAACAGCTAACTCCTTTCCAAAGCAAAAGGTTTTTTGAAGGGCGATGTCAAGCTGGTGAATGAACAGGAAAAGGGAATCTATCCCAAGCAGGTCTGCAGGTAGACCTGGGAGTTGGAATCCATAACGCTTCAGACAGGAGTCAAACGCCCTAGTAACTGCACAATATGCCCCCTCCATTAAAAAGGTGACATCTATCTATCTATCTATCTATCCATCCATCTACCCATACATCTAATTACCCATACATCCATCTACCCATACATCTATCTATCCATCCATTTATCTCCCCATCCATCCATCCTTCCATCTATCAATCTATCTAACCTTCTATCCATCCATCCAACTATCCATCCATCCATCCAGGGTCCAACATATTTTTTCCTCAGCCAACATGGTGGCAGGTGTCAATTTTGAACTCTATATCCATCCATCCTAACCCTTACTGCAGTTCAAATATTCTCCATCGAAGACGAAGGCAGTGCGGGTTTTAGTCCCCATTGGATCTCCATTGATGGAGGCGTTGGTGATGCCGTACTCTCCATCAGGCTGGTTCCCGCTTTCGGGTGACAGATTTGAGCAACATCTGGTCTGCACGTACGAGGTCTCACACAGGACGATCTTCTGCTCGAGAAGCTTCAGTCCAAAAAATACATACAGAGTACATAGGTGTTTACATGACAATTGAAAAATAACAGCTTAGTGGCTTATCCTGCGTGTGCTTACCAAGTAGGCAATCTCTCAGGTAAACCTCAATTTACAATATCACAATGTTTGAATGACTATACGATATGTATTGCAAAGATTTTTGTGTTACATCTTAAAGAACAGGATTAACCTCAGGGTTTGGGTTCTACACGTCCGTCGGTGTCCGCCATTGATTTTTAATTCACGTTGTCAAACAGAACAGAATTTGCATGAAGCTAAATTTAGTATTGGCAAATACTCCATAGCTTCAGTACCATTCGGTACCGACAATACCATTGGTTTACTTGTTCTGGCTGTCGTAGTAGACGAAAATAATCCTGAAACTCACATTAATGATTTTTTCCACACTAGTTTGATCATCAGGAATGAGTAAATATAGGCAGTCATTCCTGATGATGTCACACATCATAGGTTCTAGTGTGGCTTCACATACCTTTACCCAGAGGTAATCCTTCGAAGGTTCCCAGTACACACAGAATTTCTCGACAGTCGACAGAGCTACCAGGTTAAGCTTCAAGGGCATGGACTGGGTGCACTGAGAGGTGATCTGACCAACCACCGACAGTGAACTGTCATTGGCCGACACGTTCATGTTCTTACAGCCGGGCGAGAGGTTGTAGTTCAGTGTAAGGGGTTTGTTGCCATGGTGCCAGCTGCCACAGAACTCGAAGTTCAGATCGTTCTCACTGGAACCTGATGAATGGAGAAGACACACAATACATGCACTGTTAATGACGCCTAACAGGACGGAGTAAACGCACACAGGTTCATTACAGAAGGAGAACGGCAGACATACTAAAGCTTAGTGTACAGTCAGGTTAGATTCAGACAGGACGAGAAGGGAAAGCATATTATAGCCCACTTTGGTTGCGCATGGACCTTGGTGGCCTAGGTCTTATGTTTTTGGTTGGTAGTTTGTCTGTACTTAAAAGTATTGCTTTCAATGAGCTTTGCGTGTGTTCGTCTATGACAGACGAAAGTATGCAGACCTGTCTGGGCATAGAGAGACACAGGATAGGGGCATAGCGAGAGAGAGGGGACAGAGAGATGGAGTATGGGCGGTATGTGGGACAGGGAGCAGATAGCCACGGAAAGATTGAGACATAGCGAGAGAGAAAAAACGATAACAGATGACAGATAGGTAGATGGACATGGAAAGAAAGGGGGGGGGGAGTGATGTATGGAGACAGGGATAGGGAAAGATAGAGAGAGACAGAAAGAGGGTCTAGGGAGAGATAGGGAGAAGCAAGAGAGAGTAGAAAGAGACGGATAGATGGATAGATAATAGAGTGGTGGAACAGATAGACAAGAGATGGATATATAGGGGAGAGAAAAAGAGGGGGATTTATATACAGAGACAGAGGGGTGGAGAGAGAGAGAGGGAGGGAGAGAGCAAGAGAGTGGAAGAGCATGAGATAGTAGTTTTTTTACCGATTGCGCAGCCCACTAGCAGCAGGAGCAACGTCAGCAGAGACCTGTTCGTCATCCTTGGACGCCGTGAGACCCAGAGGAAGCCAACCGCCCCCCCCCCTGGAGACAAGACAAGCCAGTGGTTATTGGGGGAGCACAAGACAAGAGCCGCTACTGAACCAGGCTGCCAGATAAGATATGAAAACAATATTTCAAGCTTCATGCAACATGTTTATATCATTATATCATTTATATGGAAAAATAGGGTGCAAAATAGGGTGTCAAAATAATGAGTGTTCCCTTCATGTTCATTACAATGTGCAAATTTAAATAAAGAACTGTCCAAGCGAAAACAGGGTTCAACGTTTTTCCTTTTCTGATAGTATTGTTTCCCAGAGGCCTGTATTGCTATCTATAGTCTCCTATCAAGATTACAACCGGACACAAAGGCTCAAAATACACACATTGGCCTGTTGGAAGGCCTTATCAATGGAAACAGTATTCCCCTTCAAGTGGACAGCAAAAGCACTGGCACACATACACACAGCACACAAGCAAAAACCCTTTGTTATGTCTTCCTGGAACCTACATTGCCTGGTAATTTTTTCTACCTTACACATATACAGAAACCCCCACCAAAGGTTTTTAGGTAACTACTAAACTAAAGTCTTTCCCCGGGTCTTTCCTACTGGCTTGTAGAAAATGCTCACCAATGCATATAAAGGGGAAGTAGAAAAACAAATGCCCCTTGGTTCTGCCATATTATAGCTTGAAACGAAACAAAGGGATTCTGTTAAACCACAAAGAGGCGACGAGACAGACAGAAAAAACCACGAAAGAGACGAGAGAAAGACAAAAAAAGTATAAGCTACAGTAGAGAGACAACAGAAACTGACAACCAAATGTCCAAAGGTCTTTGTTATATGATTCCTGACAAACTCAATTACAGGACACTGTCTGTGACAGACAGACAGACAGACAGACAGACAGACAGACAGACAGACAGACAGACAGACAGACAGACAGATAGACAGACAGACAGACAGACAGACACACACACACACACACACACACACACACAATACCATATTGGGAAACTTGGATTTCCATGTGGGGTGTCTAGAAAATGTGTTATTTTCATATCATAATTTTTTTTGTCTATTGTGGTTAACGTTTTCTTAAAATTTACCCCTTGTTTCTCTTTATGAGTAAAAAGCAGAAGGATAGAGGGGGAGGTGTCAATCAAGTGCGACTGCACTTAAGTTCAAATCTTCAGAATACACAATATGCTGCATATCTTTTCCACTGCAAAATTGCCTTTACATTGCACCTTCTGCAATGCATTTTTTTTTACTTCGCGTTTTTTTCTTTTATATATCTATTTTATTGCATAACTTCATTTTTTTTTATGTTTGCTTTAGCTTTCTGCTCAATCTTGAACACATTGCACTTTCTTTTTAACTTTGCCCTCGTTTTCTTTTACTAATCTATTTTATTTTATTGATTAATTTTATTGTATGAAGCACTTTGAGTCTGCCTCGTGTATTAAAGGTGCTACATAAATAAAGTTGCCTTGCCTTGCCTTTACTTATTTTTTCATTTGAACACATTGCTCTCTTCCTTTTTCTCTACTTTATGGTGTTTTTGTTAGTACTTTTGTACTCTTTTACAATGGTTTTTTGTGTCACTTCTATTAATTATGTTTTATTCTGTTCTGTGAAGCACTTTGTAATCCTGTTTCGAAAAGTGCTATACAAATAAAGGTTATTATTATTATTATTCTTACGGATCACTTATTTTTACTGCTGCATGATGGGTGGGAGTCAACATTAATACAATGATAGACATTTGTGGTCCAGTTGTGTTTATATGTACAACTGTCCTGTTAAATTTGTCTTTTGGTATCATATTCCCAGCACAGCTGTGTGGCTCCTCCTGTATCCTGAGGGGAGGAATCAAAGAAGATGACCAGGTTCCATGTACACCAACTGGGAGACTGGAGCATAAACAAGAGGGAAGTACATACAATTTAGCTCTATATTGTATAGGTCTAAAGTCCCAGAGTGTCCCCACCCAGGTTAGACATCGACTGCACACACCAGGGACCTCTATTATAATACAATGTAGAAGGAGAGGTATGTGTGTCTGTGTCGGTGTGTATTTCGTGCATGTATCCCTGTTTATACTGTGTTGTGTTCACAAAACAGTGAGTTTAACTTTCATACACCACAACACATTTTTTTTAGAACATATTTCTGCAGGGACGTGTGTAGGTGGGTGTCTTCGCATGCAATGGCATGTGTGAAAAATAATGGTGTAATTACACCTGCCACCTCTCTCTCTCAGTCTCTCTCCCCCCCCTCCTCTCGTTTCCCTCTGCTACGCCCCCGCACTTTGCATTGTCTGACTTTGAATGGAAACGGCTAAAGAATTTCCCTCTGTTCCAGTCTAGTCCTCTAGCCCAAACTCTTGGTTGAGGTGCCAGTGGGGTACCCTGTTCTTCACGTGCACGTGATCATTGAGCATTAGGTCCATAAAGTATAGATTAGGAAAGTCAGCATTAATTTAGTAATTAATTAATTTAGTCTGTTCTTACTAGTTGGTCACACATCCATTGAGAAAGGTACTGGGTTCCATCCCAGAGAGCCTGTCAACCTGTAGTTTTCCAATACTGGTTAACTCAATCCCATGAGCAGGATTGGGTTCATGTCTTCTTTATGGGGAATAATTGTGGGATCATATCTTCGTCATGGGGAACATGATTGGGATTATGTGCCATTCATGTCCATAGAGCTGTCCATTTTCATGAGAAAATAGCATAACATGAAGACTGTTCCAACCTGGGCCCACCTCCACTACCACCACCACCTCCACTACCACCACCACCTCCACTACCACCACCACCCCTTCCAGCCTGCTCCGTTGGCACCAGGAAGGAGGGGATCCACGAGTGAAAGGCCGGCTCTGCCATCTGGATGTGTGCTTCTTTTGCTGGCTGCTGTCACACAGTGGACCCCACGCGGATGTGGGATGGGCCAAGGCAGCCATTGTTTGTGGACTGCCTTTCAAGGAACAGAATGAGTACTGTGACTAAGCACAGCATGCATATTGAGGGCTGTCAGAGCCCATCTGGGTACCACTTGGGACAGGGCCATTATCACTCCTTTGCCATCCAAGAGTCAGTGTGATGTTCTGCGGCCATGCATCACCTTGTCCTGACAGTTTCTGTGTGTGTACATGCTGTAGTGTGTTGATTACTAATCATCAACCCAAACCCACCCATCTAGATGAAGCCTGTTTACATGTTGATGCTAACTTGTCTGAACCTAACCGCCCTGTCATGGATTCATTCCCTTGTCTCTCTCTCTCTCTCTCTCTCTCTCTCTCTCTCTGTCTCCTTGCCAGGAAATGTGACGCTTCACCACCGCCTGGTTTTTGGCAACAGAGGGGTGACTAACTGAGCGCCTGTCAGACAAAACAAAAACAAAACTATCTTCACACTAGTTGGTAGACTGCATATTGCACGGTAAAGGGTGGCCACACAGCCAATACAACATGAGTCAGAGAGGAAGAGAGAGAGAGATTAAAGAGAGTCAAAGACTTTGAGTGAGAAAATAGAGGGGGGGACAGCGAGAGCGAGAGTGAGAGCGTGTCGGTACGAGACTGGGGGATGAGCAAAGAATGTGACAGTGACATCACAGCAACTTGCAGATGAGTGGTACGGTTCACACAGGTTGGGAATTTCGGTTAAACACAAAAGTTACGGAAAGGGTCTCGAAAAATAAGGTCATGAACGAGACCATAAAGTGTAAAAAATCTTTCCAACGCATTCGCAAAATGCTGTCAGCGCACAAAGCTAAAGTACATGTTTCCTATATGACTGATAATGTTAATCTAGCTAGTGGGGCTAGCCAATAAGCTCATTAATATAATATCACAGAAGAGGTGGCTTGTACGCCTACCGCTATTGTGCGCTACTGTCTTCTCGTGTTGGGTTATTTTTGTGTGCCCTTCAAACCATCTTTTTCGTAACCAACCAGGGTGAAAAGAAAGAATGTGCGAGGATAGCGTGACAAAAGCCACTCTTTGTTGTCCGCCTATAGATTGGGAGAGACAGGGAGCTGGAGAAGGGGTGAAGGGTCACCGGCTAGTTTGACGTCTAGTTAAGCCGGGAGTTTAAAGACACACAGAGCTTCAACATGCAAACATGCAACAACCCACCATTCGCCCACATACATACACACAAACACGGGATTTGATAAAACCCACACACACATGCATACAGACACACTCATGCGCATACACCCACACACAATTATGCTCACTACATACACTTTTAATACAGAAGTGAAAGTGCTGCTGATTGAGAAAAAATTATGTTCATCTCAATCAGCAAGAAAAAACTGTGAGACGTGGGAATTTCCTAATAAACTCAGTGATCTCTGAAGGGCTTACTTCAAGTTTAAATAATTTATTCGTACCACAGAATAAATTAAAATCAAGCCAAACACCACCACGACATCATCAAAGCTGAAAACCCACACCTGCTCCTCCTCTCAAACACCAGTCCAGAAACAAGAAAGTGTCCTCCCTTTTTTATCACCAGTCGAACACACGGCCCACTGTATTCTGTCTCCTCTGCTTCACAAGGTCATCGCTGTGTTCAGTGTGAATGGATGAATTACGTGCCACTGGTGGTAATACACATGGGGTTAAACCGTCAGTCTCTGTCACACAACCACAGCAGCAGCTGTGGTGATGGTGATACACTGCTCTGTCACTCGCATGGAGATCATGTGAACTCACAACAAACAGAGGGTAGTACAGAAGGTAGTAAACCTTCGTCTTTTCGCGTTTACTAGGGAGAGTTTTACTATTCAGTAGAAGACTACCCCAAATAGCAGCTCCCCCAAACGACTACTGCGTGCATGCATGTGTGTGTATGTAGGCCTATGTGAGAGCGTGTGTCTGTGTGTCTGTCTCCAGGTCTGTGGTGAGGAAATTGGAGGAGCAGGTGGAATGCTGCAAATCTTTCCTCAGGGGCTATGAATAAATCAATAACACAACAACACACACACACACACACACACACACACACACACACACACACACACACACACACACACACACACACACA
>JAOPUD010028610.1:0-11497 GCA_027122715.1 Trisopterus minutus
CTGGTGCGAACGCAAACAAAACGGTACTAGGAACCTTTAGTTCCAGGAACTAAAAAGGTACTGCCGGTGCGAAAGCGTTTTATACTAACATAACATTTTACTTCATGTTTAGGGGCAGTGAAGGCGAGCTATGTCATCGCATGGGAGATAGCTAAAGCTTCCAAGCCTTTCTCTGAGGGGGAATTCGTGAGGACGTGCATCACAAAGGCAGCCGAGCTAGTGTGTCCAGAAAGTCGACAAGCCCTAGCGAACATCAGCTTATCCCGACCAACAGTGACCGAGAGAGTGGAAGAGCTCTCCAGCGACTTGCGCAGCCAACTTAAAGAGAAGATAAAGTCATTCATCGCGTTCTCTATTGCCCTTGACGAGAGCACTGATGTGACTGATACGGCCCAGTTGGCGATATTTATTCGCGGAGTGGATGCTGCCTTGAATGTCACGGAGGAGTTTGTTTCCGTGGTACCCATGACAGACACGACTACAGCTAACGACGTGTTCGTTAGCCTTGTCGGGGCCCTTGACAATCTGGAGGTGGACTGGAGTCGCGCTGTCAGTGTGGCTACGGATGGTGCACCTTCCATGGTAGGAAGAAAGGCCGGGGTGGTCGTCAAGTTGAGAGAAAAGGTACGAGAGGCAAACCCAGACCAGGTATTCTGGAACTTTCACTGTATTTTACACCAAGAGGCGTTGTGCTGCAAAAGTCTGAAAATGGAGCATGTTATGAGTGTTGTTATTGCCACTGTCAATTTTATCAGGGCCAGAGGGCTTAACCATCGGCAATTCGATGCATTTTTATTTGAAAATGACATTTACCAGGGCCTTCCCTATCACACCGATGTGCGTTGGTTGAGCCGAGGCGCAGTGCTCAAACGGTTCTACAAATTACGCAAAGAGATAGACGAGTTCATGCAGGCTAAAGGGAAGCCTGTGGAGGAATTGGACGACCCCGAATGGATCAGAGACCTTGCCTTCTTAGTGGACATTACCGAACATTTAAACATCTTGAATGTTACTATGCAAGGTCGCAACAAACTCATTACCGAGTATTATGACAATGTCCGTGCCTTTCAAAATAAACTTGCGTTATGGAAGGCACAGCTCAGCCAGCGCAATGCAGCCCATTTCCCATGTTTAAAATCTCTGTCTGTCAACCATCAGAGCATGGTCAAGTATGCAAGCTTGCTTTCCGGCCTCATGCACGAGTTTGACTCACGATTCACGGTTTTCACTGAACTGGAAAAGGACTTTGCGCTTTTTCGCTCTCCATTCACGACGGATGCTTCCGAGGTCCCAGAGGGGATGCAAATGGAACTGATAGACTTGCAATGCTGTGTGCGGTTGAAAGATGCGTATGCATCTACTGGTATTGAATCATTTTACCAGTCTTTGCCACCCGAGTACCCAATTATCACTGCCTTTGCAGGTAAAATCCTCTGTATGTTTGGAACAACATATTTATGCGAGCAGGCATTTTCAGTAATGAATTTTAATAAATCGAAAGTGCGCAATCGCCTGACACATGGACATCTCAATGATGTCATGAAAATAGCCACGGCCCAGAGCCTGTCCCCCAATGTGGACAAGCTGGTGAAAACTAAAAGGCTTCTGGCTTCGACATGTAAAATGTAGCTGGCTTCCTCATGTTTCATAGTGCAGGGAAGTAATGATGGAGAGGAAATAAAGGAGATAGGTATGTGGAAATATTTGTGGCAGTTGATTGACAAAGTTAATGTGCTATCAGTTGCTTGTTGTAATGTTATAATATTTTTTTTATTATGAATTTCTACTTAATATTTAGTCACCTGACCTGTTTGAGTACTTAACCTTGGTACATATTTTGACTTCTTTAGGCCTTGGCTACTTAGCCTGGCCATCTTTTTAATTTGCCTAATTAGGCCTGTGCATCCAGATGATTTTATGTGCAAGTTGTCAATAAATTTGATGAAAGTAATTTACAGTTTACTTGTGTTATGTATCTGACCTAGTCAACTTGTTGTTTTTAAAATATTTTAAATGTATGTTACTGACATACAGAGGTTGATCTTACACAGTTAAAAAGGGTAAATTGCTTTTGGCTGCCATATAATTGTATGCTTCGTTGCGAGGCTATTGTGTATTGCAATTAATTTTTAATGTATAGCAGGCCTTCATTAATTATATCAAATAGCATGTCTATTTGTTTAGTGTTTGGTCTTGCCAGGCCAAAAGTGTACCGGTAATTTGGCCCCCCGAGGTCCCACTTGAAAACAATCTGGCCCCCTGACAGATTTCACCCTGGCATCCCTGGCGTAGAGGGAAGAAGTCGAAGGTGCACGAGCACTCTGGATAGTGTTGATAACTGCCTCAGGCAAACCCTTGCCCTGCAGGATTAACCTCTCAGGAGCCAAACCAACAGCCGTCCCGACACGCGGGTGGTGCACTGTCCCGTGGGCTTGTGAAAGCGCATCCGATCTGAACGGCACCTGCCACGGCGCCGTCCGTGAGAGCGCCACCAGGTCTGGAAACCACAGAGTTGAACGGTTCTCCGGAGCCACTAGAATGGGGGACGGTCCCTCCTGCCTGACCCGTTCCAGGAAAGGAAGGATCAGCTGGAGTAGGGGGAACGCATACAAGAGAACCCGCGGCCAAGGTGCGTGTGCCAACGCATCCACCCCTAACGGGGGATGATCCCGAGGGTTGAGAGAGAACCACCATCTGCAGTGTGTGTTCTCTCTGGACGTGAACAGGTCCACCTGACCAGTTCCAAACCTCCGCCAGATGAGTCTGACAATGTCGGGATGAAACCACCACTCGTTTCGGCGGGGACCGCCGCGAGACATGAGGTCCGCACCAAAGTTCTGGGCGCCCGCGATATGCAGCGCTCTCAGGCTGAGCAGATACTGATGAGCCCAGAGCCAGGGCAGAGGAGCGTACTCCCCCCTGCCTGTTGATGTTAGCCGCCGTTGACACGCTCTCTGTCCTGATCAGAACGTGGCGGCCACGTACCAGGTGAAGTGAAATGTAGGAAAACTTTCCTCACCGCGGCAAGTTCTAATACATTTATGTGTGCTGTGTGGGGTGTCGGCCACTCGCCTCCAACCGAGTGGGAGAGGCACGTCCTTCCCCAACCCGTCAATGAGGCGTCCGTGAAGACCATACGTATGATGTCACTCTGCCCAAGGGAACCTCCCCCGAGAAGGGCGGGGGGACTCTCCAATATTCCAGGTCTGGTGACGCCAAACGGAGTACCAGGAGCATCCTGAGCTTGTGTCGCCTGGGGTCCAACCATTGGCGAGCAAACCACCGCTGAAGTCTGCGCATAAAGAGCAGACCAAGGGGAACCACAGGGTGGGCCGCTGCCATCAGCCCCAACAGGTGCATGGCAGACAACGCGGACACGTTCCTGCGAACGCGAAAGCAGAAGAGAGCCAGCCGGACTGCGTCTCGTCGAGGAGGCGAGAGCATAGCTGTCATGGTGGCTGAGTCTAAGTACGTAGGTTCTTGGAGGTAGAAGGGAAACTGATAGGGTCCAAGAGACTGGAACATGTAGCCGCTGCCCTGTGTAACGAATCTCTAGCCCGCTTATGAAGCTCAAAGGGATGCTGCTTAGAAGCGGACGTGCCGTAGACTTTATTAACACGCCGTCTATCCGAACTGGCCCTGAAAAGGGCAGTTTTTGTGGCGGCTCGCCTACGCCACTTCCACCCGGTTGAAGATTCTTCTCAGAAAAGCTCATAACTCGTCTAGTCGATCAGGTGCTGAAAGAAAAGGGAGGACGGGCAGCGGTGTGCGCCGCCTTATATACACGGTGCTGTGGGAAATGTGGGTGGTGCCCACGTTGATTAGTGCATAGTTGTTCTATTTCATGTACATGTAGAACAAGCCTACATGTATTTCATGTAGGCTACGCCTAGACGGCGTAGCCTACATGAAATAGAACAGGAGCGTGAACCTGTGGCATGAAGTGCTACAGCTCGCAATGATATCTTCTACAGGTAGCTCGCCATCTTGTTTTCCTCGGTTCTGTTCCACCAAACGATCTCCTCATAAAAAAAACCTGCCGAGTCCTCCAACGAATAACAACAGCGTCCCGTGGCATAGAAAAAAAGTTATCCAAAATACTCCAAAAAGAAAGTGAAAAGTGGGGCTTAATGCTCTTTAAAACCTTGCTTTGTTTTCGCTTTTCTTTATCCTCTTTTAACTCTTTTACTCCGTTTTCTGTCTGTGTCGCTAGTATTTACCGCAGCAAAACTGCCTCGTACTCGTTCCTCCCTCTCTATAGCTCACTCGCAAGTGATGCTACACTGTTCTGATTGGTTGTCTATGGTTGCACTCGCTAAAGGGGTAATTACACCAATTATATTATCACAAAGGTACAATATAAAAACAATAAAGGTTTTTACATTATAGCCATGTTTATAGTTGTTAAATTGTAGTTAAAAACATGCTATATTCGATTCCCACAATACATTTATTATTGTGTTTAACCTTTTATTTGTTTAGGTCAGTTAACCTGGGTTACACTAGCAGCAGAACACTATCTGCTTCCCTTAATTACACCTACAAATGCAAAAGCACTGCAGACTGCCTTTTGGCATCACATCAGCGCCAACACTGTTCCAGTGAGTGATAAACCAAATCCTTGGGGGATTGCCAAGGGTACAGCGCAACTTCAAGGATATTCTGTGCACTGAAGTATCCGATGAAGAGCCTCTATGTGACTTTAATGCTACTCTTCGAAGACTGATCGTAAGGAAAAGATTTTGAAATGGGGCATGTGATCGACGCTTAAGGACTACACACTGCACCATTAAAACTTTTTCTATTGTTGCCGCACCTCCACCCCAGAACGTCAGTCAGTTGTGATCCTTCTTAGGACTGTTAAACCATAACAGATGTTTCATTCCCACCTTGGCATCAATTCTACAACTGCTGTACAAACAATGCCAAAAAGGAAAGATAAATCTGGACAGCCAGCTGTCAGGAGGCTTTCAAAGAAGCAAATGAGGTGCTGACTACGCCAGAGGTCCTGAGCTTCTCCGTATGGAGTGGGGGTGGTTATCTCTCATGTACTGCTGGATAGTGAGGAAAAGCTAATTGCTTTCACATCAAGGACATTGAACAAGGCAGAGACTAATTATGCTCAATTGGAACGAGAGGCACTGAGTCAGATAATTTCATCATTACTTGTATGGTAGTAAGTTAACACTCCTAACTGACCCCTCAGAGTCGAGCTTTGCTGCAGACTCTCATGGCAATGCAGTTGGTTTGCCACTCCCTGTCACAAAGCCAGAGTGTAGACACTGTCATATAGTGTAGACTTTTCTACTTCAGGGAGGTGGTAAAAGCACCTGTTTCAGATGTTCAAGTCTAAATGGATACCTGCAATGACTCAGAGTTTATCTGCGGTCATGGACATCATCAAGGGCCAATCTTCTAGTGAAAACTCAAATCTTAAGCCTTTTCCCAGAGGAGGTTGGAACTGTCTGTCCAGTGAGTGTTTGCTTAGGGGAAGGAGGGTGATAATTAAATTGTCAGTTCGCACACTGGTGTTGCAACAACTTTATTCAGGACACAGTCGTATATACTTAAACATATTTTTGGTGGCCATGCATGGATTAGCTAATTAAAGGCTACGAAGGAGATCCCACAGGAGTCATGGTATCATGTGCAGATAGATTTTGTGGACCATCCGAGGAGAGAATGTTCTTGGTTGCTGTTGATGCACACAGTAAATTGCCTGAGGTGGCTATCATGAGATCAACCACCAGAGAAAAGACAACCAAGAAGCTAGGGGAAATGTTGAGTTGCTTTAAATCCCCTGAACAGCTAGTCTCTGACAGGGTCATCCCTATGTTCCCCACTTTGTATGTGACCAACCCGCAACAAACGTTCAAACTTGCTGAATGATTAGTCCAGACAATGAAACATACATTGTAAACATCACAAGGGCAACAAGGAACACATCATAGACTGCACAAACTGCTAAACTACCGCAGCAGTTCACATGCAACCACAAAGACATCGCCTGCTAGCTTAAGAGAGACTGTTGAAACTTAGCAGTGAAGGATAGCGTTCAACGTCAAGAGGAGAAACTGATTATGCAGGCACAGGCCAAGACTGAGGTTTGTTTCACCTCAGGGGAATCTGTGTTAAAGAAATAGTTCACCGGTTGAAATACGAAGGTTATGTGAAGTAAAGAATTCTTTGTATTATAAATGTGCAAAAAAAAATGAAATCGGTTCATCCTAGCCTGAGAAAAGGCAGAAAGAGTGTTTTTTATGGTCTCTCTGGCTCAAATTAAAAAAACCTCCAACTACCACAATGCATTGCGCTCGCTGCCCTGCCCGCCTGATTCCGATTGGAGGGAAGGGCTATTACGCTTGTGCGAGTGGTAGGCAGCACGACAACACCTTGTAAACATATACCCGTGATACGGTGACTAGTTTAGACTTCTCGTTTTTTCAAATGCAAAAATGGCAAACAGTTGTTTGGTACCCGGTTGCACCGAAAAGTCTCGGAAGGGACAGAAAGTACGTTTTCACGTGTTGCCAGTGAGAGACAGTGAGAGTTGCAAACGATGGCTGCGGGCGATAAACAACCCCACAATTGGAGAAGACGCCGGTATTGAAATTATAAAAGGTAAAACGATATCCAGTCTCCATTTCAAACTGGAGGATTATGATAGCAATCTTTTCGGCATGACGAGGCACGCTCTAAGACAAACCGCTGTTCCGTCCGTCTTCACTGTGGGCCCGTTCCCAGATGACCAACAGGCCAGCGCTTCTAATGCACCTCCTGCAGCAAAACGCACTCGCCTACAGGTAAGACTGTCCTAATATTCCACTGTATTTCTGTTTACAAAGTACACAATAATAGCTGCTATTGGGGCAAATTGCTAAAAGTGTTCAAAAACAAAGTAAAGCAGCTTGTTTTTTTGCAGTTATAATCGTGTGTTCTCCAGGCAAAGAACATACTGCTGAGAATAGTTCTCCTTATAAGCTTGAAAACTTTAGTAAATCACTCCCTAATGATTATCATTTCATTTTCCTTTCCCTTTATTTTATTGCCGCTGGAGGTCTTTCACAGTGCACTGCTCAAGTACCCATGGTCCATGAGCATTGTCACTACCTGGAGCTTGCATGTACGGAGCCTGGGTATGTTGAAGGTGGCGTTGCTGTTTTTAGGCTGTGATAGCCATAGGATAGGTACATTGTACATATTATTAATTTTTTTAACTCATCATCACTTTTATATTAAAGTATTTGTTTTTACTGTTATCTTTGTAATGTTGATATATTGGATAATTTTCCTTTGTGAATAAAATCTTATATTCATTTTACCACCTTACCTTGGACTCCTGTATAAATGTTCAACATAACAAACTTGTGGGTAGGACACTTAACTGCAATAATTATTAAAATTTTACCTTCAGATTACCCTTTTCCATATGTTTTTTTAAAACTACAATGTATGTGGTCTAAATCACTAAGATTCAAAGTAGGTTCAGCATACAGCCATCATGTATGAATGTAGCACGAATAGATTACAATATCAAGTACTTTAGGTATCATTTGTAAATTACTGTACAGCATAAAAACATTAGCTAATTACAGTAGCTCAGCATATCAAGTATTTGTACTCAACCTTTTCTCCCCAGTTGAAATAAGTGTTTATCTTATACAGTAGGCCTACTTTAGTATAACAGCACTTGGGTTAGTAAACAAATCACAACAACCAAAATGAATTTGAAGTTTTATCCAAGAAAATATATGCACTATTTACAAAAATAAAATGTGTCTATGCGTTTGCTAAAGTCAAAATAGTCACAGTTCATCAGCATCGTCACCACCTGCAACAACCTACTTAAGGCGGCTTTCGAGAAAGCGATGTTGTTCTGACCTCTCGGTCGTATGCGGACTCCTCCACCGGCAGAGCAGCCCGAGGAGTCCGCATACGACTGAGAGGTCGGAACAATCGGGCGTCTGAGAAATTATATGGACCCGAAGTGAAGTGACAGCTGTCTGCTGTAACATCGCTTTCTCCTCTATGTTCGTTTCAATCTGGACTTCAGAGCCAAAGTTAATTTCCCCCAATTCATATCCATATTCTCCATGTGCGACATAAACCCCACTACGACTCTTTACTTATTGTGGAATTACCCGATAGTCGGAGAACTCGTCGCAGTCTGTAAGATTCATAGTAATACCCCGTCAGTTCGGCCGCGGTGCAATGCATGAATGCAGTGATGAATGATACACTCCTCATAGGGCGTCACTACATTGTCACGACACCGGCTTCCTCCATCTTCTGCGCCAGCTTTTTAAATAAATCGCCGACCCGCAGTTGACAGCGGTCTACTGAACATCTCATTCCCCATGCCCCATGAATGAATAAAGATTGTAAACACGTCGGGAGAAAAAAACTTTTATTTTGACAAATGTGCCCAAAGTTACTACTTTACAACCTCGTTAATGACCCACATTTAAAAAGAAACATGTACATTTAATTCAGCCTCGAGTGAAATGTACATGCACGCTTAGCTCGACTACGAATCGAGTTATCTAGGTGTCTTAATTCGACTTTCAGTAACCCGAGAGAGAGAGAGAGAGAGGGTGAGAGAGACGCCATCTTCGACTAGGTGTTATATGAGTGGGGGCGGGGCCAACAATCAGGGAGAGCCAGTCAGCACCTTGCAGCCACAACGCTCCGCCTCCAGGAGGTGATGGGAGACGGGAGCAGTGCAGGAGGAGCAAGGCAAAAACAAGACATCGGTGCTGAACACACAAAGGCAGCGCAAGACCGGTCCAACGTGGTGCTACCGCGGAACACTGCTCCAGACCGGCTCCACGGGTTCAGTTGATTTATGTTAGAATTCCCCAAACCCTGAGCTCCAGGTGTGAAGGGACATCATCTGAACCTTTACTTTGAAGAGGCGCTCCGGCACGAACCTTTAACTTGAAGGGACGCTCCAAGACCTCCCGGATGTGACGTCGACAGGAGCGCGACATGGCGCCGGTGCCGTTTGAACTGAGCCGGTGGAGCGTCGCTCGGCGGTGAAGCGGTGATCTACTGACGGATGAGGAGGACGTCACGGCGTGTTACAGAAGGGTACGGCTGGTCTGGTCCCGTGTGGTCTGGTCCCGTGTGGTCTGGTCCCGTGTGGTCCGGTCCCGTGTGGTCCGGTCCCGTGTGGTCTGAACTGCTGTAGTGCTCTACGTGTGGTGTGGTGTGGTGTAGTACTATACGTGTGGTGTGTAGTGTAGTACTCTACGTGTGGTGTGTAGTGTAGTACTCTACGTGTAGTGTCTAGTGTAGTACTCTACGTGTGGTGTGTAGTGTAGTACTCTACGTGTGGTGTGTAGTGTAGTACTCAACGTGTGGTGTGTAGTGTAGTACTCTACGTGTAGTATGTAGTGTAGTACTCTACGTGTAGTATGTAGTGTAGTGCTCTACGTGTAGTGTGTGGTGTAGTACTCTACGTGTAGTGTGTGGTGTAGTACTCTACATGTAGTATAGTACTCTAGTACTTTATGTGTGGTGTAGTACTAGTCCGGAGTGTGCTCCGGTAAAGTAGTCCCTGATGGTTCACAGTAGCCCTGCTGGTGTGTGGCTGCTGGGCGGTTTAGGGTCTCAGGGGGCTAGGGGTTCCTCTGGGTTCCTACGGGTTCCTCTGGGTTCCTCTTTGTTGACGAGTTCCTCTGGGTTCCTCTAGGTTCCTACGGGTTCCTCTGGGTTCCTCTTTGTTGACGAGTTCCTCTGGGTTCCTCTTTCTTGGCGGGTTCCTACGGGTTCCTCTGGGTTCCTACAGGTTCCTACGGGTTCCTCTGGGTTCCTCTTTGTTGACGGGTTCCTCTGGGTTCCTCCGGGTTAGGTGGAATGGTGGACCGTCGAGATGCTACGGAGGAGGAGGTGATGGACAGGTATCTGTCAGGGCTAGGGCGGAGGGAAGACCGTCCAGACCTACCCCAGGAGGAGGAGGAGGAGGAGGAGGACCGGTCGTTCCTCACGTTCTCCACGTTCTCCACGTTCCCCGAGAGCTGCGACGTGATGAACCAGGCCCGCTTCGTCTTTGACGAGTTTGACGAGAGTGTCATTCCAGAAACACCCAGGTGTGTTCAGACGGACTCTAGACCCATGAAGGGCCCTTATGTTAACCATGGAACGGCCCCTAACCATGGAACGGCCCTCATGTAGACTAGCAGAGTGATGCCAACATTGTTTCTTTGTGCTCCCCAGTCCGTGTCGGACCTCAGGTGTGGCGGGCGCTCCGACCAGCAGGGGGGCGGGCGGTCCGACCAGCAGGGGGGTGGGCGGCCCGCCCAGCAGGGGGGCGGGCTCTCCGCCCAGCAGGGGGGCGGGCTCTCCGCCCAGCAGGGGGGCGGGCTGCCGGTCCAAGCGGCGGCGGCTGGCGGAGGAGTACAGTGATGCGTCCCTCTGGCAGATGAGTTCAGACAACCATCCACACCTTCACCCTACCTCCTTCACGCAGCCCAGCTGCTGCTCCTCCTCGTCTTCCTCCTCCTCCTCCTCCTCCTCCTCCTCCTCCTCCATTGAGTCCCTTCTCATGAGGGAGCAGCACCTCCTCCAGGCTGGGCGTGTGTCTGAGTTCGAGGCCCGCTGCACCCGTTCTCAGAGCCACGTGGGGCCCGGGGCCCCGCTGGGGGGCCCTCTGGACTCTCCATCTGAGGCCCCTTCAGTTGGGGGCCGCAGTCTCCTGGAGGGGCTCCAGGGGCCCGCTCCCCCTCAGAGCAGGAAGAGGGGGAAGAGGGGGGCACGGCCCTCCCAGCCCTCCCCCTCCCCCTCCCCCTCCCCCGGGGGGAGCTCACTCTCCTTCCTCACAGCGGAGGAGCGGCGCTGGGTGAACGGGGAGCAGCTGGGAGCAGAGGCCGGTAAGAACATCGTCCTGACCTCCTCCTCTTGTTGTCTCCTCTTCCTCCTCCTCCTCCTCCTGGTGTCTCCTCCTCCTCCTCCTCCTCCTCCTGTGGTGTCTCCTCCTCCTCCTCCTGGGGTCTCCTCCTCCTCCTGTGGTGTCTCCTCCTCCTCCTGGGGTCTCCTCCTCCTCCTGTGGTGTCTCCTCCACCTCCTCCTAGCAAAGCAGAACATCTGCATCGGCTTCATTCTGTTGTTGTGCTCCTAATAATCCTGGCTGCTATGGAAACCAGCATGGATGGACACTGCCCGGTTGACATGGAGACCCCGGTGGTTTGACCGGTGCTCGTCTGTAACAGGACCGCTGGTGGACGTCTGCCACCGGGCCGAAGAGGAGGCTGTGGTCCGCACCCTCCAGCTGGAAGAAGACGAGGCCACGGCCCGCCGCCTTCAGGTAGGACAGGAGGCTAGGGCCCTAGCTACTGTCCTAGCTACTGTCCTAGCTACTGTCCTAGCTACTGTCCTAGCTACTGCCCTAGCTACTGCCTTAGCTACTGCCCTAGCTACTGTTAACTGTGTGTGTGTGTGTGTGTGTGTGTGTGTGTGTGTGTGTGTGTGTGTGTGTGTGTGTGTGTGTGTGTGTGTG
>JAOPUD010028707.1:0-11379 GCA_027122715.1 Trisopterus minutus
TCCTGCACAAACCGACCGGGCTAAAGCTATCACAAACGCTATTGGTGTGTTTATAGGTGCAGACATGAGGCCATATTCGGTTGTGCAAAACGAGGGTTTTAAATACATGTTGAACGTGCTCGAGCCACGTTACAAATTTTTTTTTTTTTGCCGATCCGAAAAATGATCCGATCCGTGACTCTGATCCGAGGACCGATCCGAACCGTGAGTTTTTTGATCCGTTGCACCCCTACTGGTCACCCTAAATTAAACTCGAAAAAATGAACGATAATTGCAAATTCCTACAAATGACCTTTTTCTCCATGTCCCTGATGTCCATGTGCCGAAGTACTGCTGCGCTTGATAACATGGTGCACATTCTCTCATGACTGGAGCTGCACCTGGCAGTGGCAAGCTGCTACGCTGGCAGGATGGGAAAAGTGATGCTAGCTGACTGTCCGTGTTCACACATGGCATTAGATAGATAGATAGATAGATAGATAGATAGATAGATAAGTACTTTATTCATCCCCACAGGGGAAATTCAGGTGTCCAGCAGCCTACAGTGTGTTGTCCAGACAAGCATTCACCAAGCAATACCCTCATACAAACACAAGTAAAGACACAGACAATAACGGTTGTTAAAGGAAAGGTAAAAAGGCTACTATCATTAAAAATAAATAAAATTTAAATTAAAGTTTAAAATTAAAATGAATGCGCATCACCAGGTCCATTATGCAGCCTTATGGCGGCTGGAATGAAAGACCTCCTGTACCTCTCGGTCCTGCAGTGCACAGAGAGGAGTCTGTCACTGCGGCTACTTTGCTGGGCAACCACAGTATCATGTAGTGGGTGGCTCCTGTTTCTGATGATGGCTTTCATCATCTTCCTCGTTCTGTCCTCCACCAAATCTCCTACAGAAACCACCCTCCTCCCCAACACTGACACACACTTCCTGACTAGTTTGTCCAATCTGTTACGGTCCCTGGCTGTCATACAGCTGCCCCAACACACCACTGCAAAGAACACTGCACTGGCCACAACTGACTGGTAGAACAGATACAGCATGTCATTGCAGACTTGGAAAGATGTTAATTTCCTGAGGAAAAAGAGCCTGCTCTGGCCTTTTTTGTAGGCTGCATCTGTGTGGACGGACCAGTCCAGTTTATGGTCCAGGTGGACTCCCAAGTATTTGTATGTCTGGACCACCTCAATGCCCTCCCCCTCAATTACCACAGGTAGATGGTGTGCCTTACGCCTCCCAAAGTCCACTATCATCTCCTTGGTTTTGGCTACATTGAGCACAAGACCATTGCACCTGCTCCAGGATGTGAACTCTGAGATGACCCTTCTGTACTCTGCCTCATCTCCTCCCCTCACACAAGCTGCCACAACAGTGTCATCAGAGTATTTTTGTATGTGACATGATGGTGTTTTGTATGTGAAGTCTGATGTGTATAGGGTGAAGAGGAAAGGTGATAGTACAGTTCCCTGGGGGGCCCCAATGCTTGTGTCCACTGTATCTGAGACTGTGTCCCCAAGCCTGACATACTGTGGCCGTTCTGTAAGGTAGCTGTTGATCCACTCGATGACAGCAGGCTCCATGCTCAGATTCTCAAGTTTGCCTCTCAGGATCTGAGGCTGAATGGTGTTAAACGCACTCGAGAAATCAAAGAACATCAGCCTCACATACCCCCCTGTCCCATCAAGGAAAGAGAGGACTCGGTGGAGCAGGTAGAGGACAGCATCTTCCACCCCCACTGCAAGGGGTCTAGTGCCTGCTGTAACTGTGGCCCCAGGAGCCGGAGGAGGAGCCTTTCCAGGGTCTTCATTATCACAAACGTCAGGGCTACTGGTCTGTAATCCTTGACCCCGGAAGGTCTCCCCCTCTTAGGCACCGGCACTATGCAGGATGTTTTCCATTGCTTCGGCACCTGACTCGCTTGGAGGCTCCAGTTAAAGAGAGTGTGCAGAGGGACTGCCAACTCTGCAGCACAATCCCTTAGAAGCCTTGGTGGTATACCATCTGGTCCAGCTGACTTTCCAGGGCGTATTCTTCTGAGCTCTGCCCTCACCTCCTCCACGCTCCAGCCGCTGGGTGTAGCAGGGCAGGAGGCAGCAGCAGCAGCAGAGGTGGAACAGCCGCTGGGTGGAGCAGAGCAGGAGGCAGCAGCAGCAGCAGAGGTGGAACAGCTGCTGGGTGGAGCAGGGCAGGAGGCAGCAGCAGCAGCAGAGGTTGAACAGCCGCTGGGTGGGCGTGGTGGAGAGACACAGACAGGAGCAAACCTACTGTAGTAGTGGTTAAACTCATTCGCTAAAGTAGCATCCCCTTGAGTCCCACCTCCTTTCTCCTTGTAGCCAGTGATCGCCCTCATTCCCTTCCACACTTCTCTTGTGCTGTTGTGCTGCAGTTTTTTCTCCAGCTTTTCCTTATAATCTTTCCTAGCTTGTCTTATGACCTTCTTCAAGTCACGTTGGATAGCTCTTATCCTTTCCCTGTCCCCGGCTTTGAAGGCTGCTTTCTTCTGATTCAGAAGGTGCTTTATGCTGCTTGTAATCCAGGGCTTATTATTTGGAAAACATCTAACTTCTCTGACCGGAGCTACCACATCCTTGCAGAAATTTATGTAATCAGTCACACAATCAACCGCCCCATCAATGTTATTGTCAGATCTGTGAGTGTCCAGAAGTGTGTTCCAGTCAGTAGACTGGAAGCAGTCCCTCAGAGCTTCACTGGTCTCCGGGGTCCACTTCCTGTGAGATCGGGTGGTTGCAGGCAGTCTCATCACACAGGGTCTGTAGGACGTCTTGAGATGGATCAAGTTGTGGTCAGACTTGACAGACATCTTTCACATTGATTACTATTACAACATTCGGTTGCTGTTCGGCTGTGCTGTGCGGTTCTGATGGTCTCCACTGAGGCCAATATATTGTTGAGTAATGCAGCTGCTTCTGTTCGGCTATCTGTAGGCTGTTGTTGAGCAGACATCAGTGTAGCACCAATGTCTGTAGTATATGTCTGTCTATTCTTTGTCTGAATTGCGTGCTTTCTTTTTTCAACCACCTTCTGTTTCAACTGAAACGCCTTCCGTTTTCACTGAATTCCTCACACACATGAAACACTTGAAATGCATATAATGTTTCAGTTGTTTGTATGAGAGATCATTTGTGTATGTAAAAGCTTTTTACTTGTATGTGTGCAAGGTTTTTAGTATAGAATGTGAATGAGTTTGGTTTCATATGTGTATGAGCATGTGTGACCTTGGGTACAATGCTCTGCTGCTATTTCAATGAACTTAAAGGAGAAAGTTTGGGTGGAGCACTGGACTGGTTTACTGCAGAGATGGGAGTAATGGCGCGTTCAGGGCAACCCGTAAGTCATGTATTCACAACCTTATACCCGTGAAAGTGCCCTGGAACGGCAGTCAAACCCGTAACTCACGACCCGTGAACTCGTACCAGATCGATGTAGTCCCAGTTAAAGCTTTTGACGTCACACACATAAACAACAATGGCGCCCTCTGTTGGTACTATCTATGAAATCAAATAAATCAGTTAGGACATGTTTTACGATATGAATGTCCCATAACTTAAATAACTTAATATTTGATTGTCAGTAAGCGGTGCTTTTACACAACTGCTCTAGACACCATGGTGCTACAACAACGATAAAACAGCTACTTTTGTGCCACAGCATACCCTGGCTTTGGGTGCAACATACCTCGCTAACCCGCTAATCGAGGTTCGTAGTATAGCCAGAGAATGTTGTAAGATATTCCGCTCAACATATACTCTTTAGCCTTGGGGCCAGCTGTAGCTTTATTCAACTGTGCATGGGTACTAACAGCACCACGGGTAACGCATGAAGACAGACCGTAGCAATAGGAGCAAATCAAACTCGATACATTACATCTCCCTTCTTATCAAAGAAAAGGCATGTACCTAGGAATAACTCAGAAACATTGTTAGCAGCTTAAATCTCCTGGCTACATGTCAAATTAACCTTGACATCCATTTTGCAGTTCAGTGACTTAAGTAAACAAAGTAACAAACAGTAAGTACTTGTAACTTTAACTTTTGATCCCACTAACTGGGAAGGAGAGGTTACCAGCACTTCACATCCATAGGTGTCTTTACCACACCTTGTCCCTCACTAACTTAATGCACACAATTCATAAAGTCTGTCTATTGGGCGGCTTAACAGCTCTGCCTTGCCTGGTGATGTACAGTTCTCCTGCCCGAGCCTGAACATGACTCAAGGGTTCTCTGGGAGGCGAGCGAGGCAGTTCAGATGGGGTGTCAGATCAGCTGTCTGTTCCTTTTCAGCTGTCTGCTCTGGTGGCTCAGTCTGTAACTCATCACGTATCCAGTGGCGTGGACGGTTGGCGGCTGGAGTGCTTGTGCGAAGATGTTGACTGTTGCGGCGGTACTCCTTGTTTCCACTGTCTACAACATAGGATCGCGGAGTACTGTGCTGTCTGACCACAACCGCTGGTGACCATGTGCGGCTACCAGGATAAGGCTGCATTCTGACCTCATCTTCAGGCTTGAGAGCAACACAAGGATGGCCTGCTCTCTTGCGGTCATGATAGTACTTTTGAATGTCCTTAGTCTGATCTAGCAGACGCTTGACTTTCAGTGGGTCGTAGGCCATTGGTGCAAGGAACTCACGTGTCATAGGCAGCTTGTTGTGTGGCCTCCTTCCCATGAGCAGTTGAGCTGGTAAAAGGCCTACTGACTCAAGGGGAGTAGTCCTGTAATCCAGTAGCGCAAGGTGTTTGTCTGGTGCCTTGTGCCAGAGCCTCTTCACAGTGTGCACGGCACGCTCAGCTTCACCGTTTGAGTGCGGCGTGTGTGGGGAGGATGTGTTGTGGAGGATGCTGTAACTCTTGCAAAAGTGTTTAAACTCCTCTGAGGAGTACTGTGGGCCATTGTCGGTCCTCATGGTTGCAGGAATGCCGTGCCTGCCGAACTGCGCTTTAAGTGTATCTATGACAGTGCAACTGCGCGTATCTCTCAATCCGTCCACTGTACTGTTTCCCTTTCTTTCTTTCTGTTTCTCAAAGGGAAATTTGGGTGTTTCTGTTGGTTTGAGTGGTTGTCTGGGAAGTTTATTCAGAAAATTTTAACACAAACTGCAGTTTCTGACTACTTCTTCAATTTGTGCACTCATACCTGGCCAGTAGAGGGCCTCACAAGCTGGCTGTTTGCTTTTCACTATCCCCAGGTGTGATTGGTGTATGCGCCTCACCATGTGCCCACGCATGGTGGGGGGCTTTACTATTTGCAGTCCTTTGAAGTTGAGTCCATCGGACAACACAAGCTGGCTTCTTGAGTCCCAATATGGCTGAATCTGAACGGGCATCTCACGTCTGTGCTCTGGCCAGCCACACTGAATAACCTGTTGGAGACAGTTGAGCTCTTCTTTTGTTTGTACTTGTAGTTCTGTATACTTCTGATCACTGACGAAGTTCAGCATGGAGAAGCACTCTAAGCCATCCATTTCTGATGTGTTCTCGGATAGCTGTGCTCTGGACAGTGTGTCTGGGAGCTCCATGTCTTTCCCTCTTCTATACTTAACAGTGAGATCATACCACTGCAAGCGAAGACGCATTCTCTGAAGCCGCATGGGAGTAGACAACAGGAATTTCTTGAAGGTGTCTTCGAGAGGTTTGTGATCGTTGTACACTGACGTGTGTTCCAAATATGTAATTGTGGAACTTGGTGCAGGCATGGACAATAGAGTGTCTCTTTTTCTAATTTGCACAATTTGCGTGACCTTGAGGAGAAAGCGATGGGCTGATCATCTTGCAGCAGGACTTCTCCTAGTCCGCTGCTGCTTGCATCACAGAATATCACAACAGGCTTTGCAGGATGTCGTGGCAATTTCTCAGATTTCATCAGATTTTGCGTCTAAGGTAGATGAGATATTTAAATACAAAAGCACACATTATTTGTAGCCTATTGCTGGTCATATATATTTGTAATAAAAGTATGAACAAGTATACATCTCAATATGCATTAACAAAATAGTAAAACAGGCATACAATAATAATCTGAGGCCTCAGATGAGAGTTCGCCCTGCGTCTCTAAGGTTTGCATGGTGAAGTCCACTGAGTGGTTAAAGTCAGGAGTTCTTATACCCTTAGATCGGATCCTTGAGGGCAGCTGTCCCCCAATAAACCAAAGAGCCTTTGCTAACCATATGGTAATCTACTGATTGAAGTCAAGAAGTCAGTGGCTGTTCCTTATCACCCTTTGCTTCTCTGCTTCCCAGAGTGCCAAGGAAAACAGGCCCAAACCAAACCACAGACAACACGGGAACGGAATGTGGAACCAGAATACATCACACGAAACACAAAGGTTTACATTTTAGACGACCCTGCAGAATAGTAGGATGGCATGTCCATACCCGGAGTAGTATACAAAACCTAAGTTCATAAAAGAAAAAGTAACATGTAGAATTTCCATAACAAGGATCAAAATACTTTAGCAGTGGTGATGTGTGCACAGCTCTTTTAGTTTGTCAAACGCCTGTTGCTGAGATGGCTGCCATGCAAACTCCACATTTCTCTTCAGGAGCTGGCACAGCGGCGCATCCACTTCACTGAGGTTAGGAATGAACTTCGACAGGTAAGTATCGAAGAGAAGAAAAGAAAGAAGCGGTTGAGTCCTTCTTTATCCAACGGTGGTGACATATCCTAAACAGCTTCCACTTTCGCCAGGTCAGGCTTCAGACCATCAGCTGTTATCACGTATGGCACAGAAGGCTGGCGTCTGTGGCATTTGCCACATATGTAAAGTAATAAGTTAAGCTTCAGGTTGTAGCTTGTAGCTCTCTCGATCACTCTGTGCAGAATTGCATCGAGTTCCTGTCCCGTGGGGGCAGCTATAAGGATGTCGTCCATCACGCTTACAGCTCCTGCAGTGCCCTCAAGCATTTGGTCCATGATGCGCTGGTAGATTTAAGGCGCGCATTTTATACCAAAGGGGAGTCTAAGCCATCTAAACTGACCTATACATAGTGTATTGAAGGTTGTGAGGAAGAACGATGATTCATCCAACTATCTGCAGAAATCCTGATTTTCCATCTAGGACTGAGAAGACTTTGGCACCTGGTATCATTGAGACAACCTCCTCTATGGTTCGCATGGGATGATGTTCTCTCTTTATGACAGTCACTTGGGTCTATTCAGATTCTCACCTTGCCATTTCTTACTACAGTGACCATGGAACTCACAGTAGGTTGCTCGACTTTGGTAATGTTCTTCCATTTCATGCAGTTTCTCCAGTATCTTGCCTCTGAGAGTGGCTGGTTGCCTGCATACAGGATGAACGCACCCTTTTGCACCTGGTTCGAGCTTCATGGTGTATTTACCTGGCATGGTTCCAGTGGTGTGCACCAGCTCTGGGAACTCAACAAGTCCAGCAGGAACACGCTGTGTTTCAATATTGTCAGGGTTCTGTGTGTAGCGCTTCTCTGCATCACTTTCCAGTACGTCAGGGTGCACAATCTGCCCAAGCGCCTCAGCTGAAGCGCCGCTGAGCACATTCTCTTGAGCAATGTCCAAAATTTCAAACACTGCACTCACTTTACACGTTTTTGACTTGACTTGTAGATTAACAGCAGCTACATGCTACAGGGGGGGGGGGCAGAGCATCTGTCTGCATTACATCCAGGAGAGAGGAGAGATATCAGCCTTCCAAGGCCGATGTGGGGGAGCCGAATGAAGATAACGATAGCTTTGGGTCGGGCCGACTCTGCAATTTTCACCTGCCTTAAGTCTCTCTGGTACTCTCTGCCAAGTAGCTGAATTAGCCGAATTTTAAGCCCGGTCCAGCTTCTCCAGAATGGTAGCCATCTTGCGATTAAGTTTGCATGTCGCATGAGTCTGAGTGTTGGCAGCCCAGCTCAAACCAACAATGACGGGCAGCTTCTCAATAGCCACATGCTGCCATCGCCTTGCTAGCTTTGCGATAGAACAGGAGCCCGCAAACTCCAAACAGCAGGAAGTGTTACCATAATCCCAATTATGTAGACGTCTACAACATCCTCGACGGAAAGTATGGCGATACACAAAGGCCTCCAGTTCTCCCAGGAGGAGTCCATCGTGTATCCCGCTGCGAACGTTCCGTCAGGGCAGGCGTTCTCTCCTTTGCGCAGTTTGCTTGTCGAGAAAATTTTATCAATAGCGTTGAGAGACCAGCCAATCAGATCCATGATTTCAGGTATCGGACAGAAATGCAGAGAGAGGCTCAGACAAATTTAGACAGAGACAGCACAAGACAAGGAGCAGAAGCAGGAGAGATTGGGGCCGGGAGGGAGCAGAGGGAGCAGAGAGCAGATAGCGGTGTGACCGTCTTCGTTGGAGAGCAGCCTTACATCCTTCAGGAAGTTATCCAAACTTTCTGTTGGCCCTTGCTTTATTTGTTTGAAACGGTTTCCCAGGCCAGCATCTTATAGACCTCCCTGCCTTGCTCACGATCCACGTACCTAGCCAGCCTGCCTTCACCTTCAGGTCTTCACCTTCACCTCCAAGCAAGTCCTTTATTTTTGTGAGAGTCGAGTGAAGTCAAGTCAAGTCATAGCTTAGGTTAAGCAAGTCACAAGTCCAATCATAGAAATATAATATGCTGGTAGACAACCGTCTTAAAGTGCTGGACTTTTATTTGCAGCAAATATTTCAATATGTCGCAAAATACAGTGCATCAAAGGATGAACTTGAACTAAGAATGAACTTGAAGTATAACTTATATGTTCAATACTTGGACATATATACAAAGAGGCCTCACCCTGTGTGTGTGTGTGGGTGTGTGTGTGTGTGTGTGTGTGTGTGAGTAGTTCACTACATGTGAAGCTACTGTAAGTTGCACCAACTTAACATGGCAATCAACGTGATAGACTACATGTTTAAATTACCAAATGTATGCAACATCAATTCCATTGGGTTATCAATATACATGCCAGTCACTTTAATTCATTAAATCGAAGACACAAGATTATTGGGATTAGATTTCTTTAATATAACCTTCCAACCAGTGTAAAATAATGCCTTGAGTAATAGGCTTAACAAACAAAACTACAGCAGTCAAACCATCCAATAGTTGGACTTTATAAAAAAACATCCCTGTTTCATAAACATACCCATCCCCTGAAGAGGATGTGCCAATGTGCTCCATAATTCCCCAATGACCACTCAAAAGTTAAAATGTATATAGGGATATAGGGAGAGATAGAGAGAGTGAGAGAGAATGCCCTAAAATAATTCCATGAATAATTCCAATAAATCCACAGCCGCGAGAGCGCGCATGCATGTAGTACAGATTTAAGTGTACACGCAACCCTTCGATTTCACGCAAGGCCGAATTAAAAGTACATGTTTTTCTAAATGTTGCTCATCAACAAGGTTGTAAAGTATTTCCTGCGATCTCATCTGTCAAAATAAATGTTTTTTCTTTGCACTTTGTGTTTAACAATCTTTATTCATTCATTGCTGACGGGGATATTCTCTGATATTATGAATCTTAAATACTGCGTTGGGTCTCCGACTCTCTGGTACTTCCACAACAAGTAAAGACTCGTAGTGGTGGGTTATCTCGGCCATGGTGGAGAAGGAATTGGGGGAAAGGAGGGAGCTGTGGCTTTGACTCTCTGAAATCCAGATTGAACTGCAACATGGAAGGGATTATGGCCGTATGCCGACTCCGACCGGAAGAGTGTGTCCCCATTCTAAACACTGTTGAGTGCTTGTGTTGTGGATAATATAATTTAAACAGTAAGCTCTTGGCACTTCTGACTTAGGAGGAATAGGAGCAGTAGGATTCGTACTAACAACTTTCATCTTCAAAGCTCCGGCCAGCCGGCCACTCTACCGCTAGAGTTATGGGTGCGCGTGCGTCACGCGAGTACAGGTTGCCAGGTTTGCCCACATGCAACAGGAAACATCCAATCGATTTTTTCAAGTCAAGTCAAGTCTTTAATGACTATTGATCAAGCAAGTCACAAGTCCTCAATCTGGCGACTCGAGTCCGACTCGAGTCAAGTCACTGGACTCGAGTCCCCCATCTCTGGTTTACTGTAACATGGGACAAACACACAACCAGTGTGCACATATACATAGCAAGCCGTAGTCTGTCCCGCTCGAACACAGCCTAAGATCGACTGCTTCTGAGCAATTTACATATTGCTCAGCATAACGTGATCGTATAGTGGTATTTGAAATAAAATATAAAATTATCCTATCCTCTCATCTAGTGGCAATAAAACATAGAAACTATGTCCACAAAACAATATTGCATTTTCAAGAGCACAAAATAAACATACCTGTGACATGGGACAAACACACAACCAGTGTGCACATATAAATAGCAAGCTGTAGTCTGTTCCCGCTTGAACTATACAAGAGGAGCCCCGTATTAGTGCGCACAGGTCACGTACATGACCTCTACGTACGTAACTCGTGCTTAAAGACACATAACACAATTACTTCTTCACAAGCCAATAAAATTAAGGGTTTTACAAGCATTAAGCTTGACAAGCATGTAACAAATTAAATGCTGATCGACTTTAAACATCTTATTATGCGTGGTTTGCATTAAAAACTGAATTTATTTCCAAGCGGACAGAGCGGCAACTTACCACAGCGTACGATTGATTGTTTCTGGGCAATTTACATATTGCCCAGCATTAGGTTAAACACAAACGTCCGCTGTGGACTTTCAAAATAAAATACAAAACGTTGGTCAAGTTTAACAGGAATTTAACAAATAAAACAAAGTCATTATTTACACTGTCACATACACCCAATTTAAATTCTGTTAAACCACAGACAAATCCAGAGCAATATAAATAGGAAAATAAATAAAATATATATATATTGGAGTTGCTCAAAGTGAAACCAAACCATTGATGCGAATTACAGTCAATACAAAATCCTCCCATAGGGAGTGCAAAAGGATTAGGAGGTACCAAGCCCAATACTTTTCACAGACCAGTAGAAGATGCCATGGACACCTTCTTAACACCTCGACAAGGCAAGTCACATTGTACACCCAATTTCAAAAAATAAAAAAAAATAGTACTTGGATGCAGCCCATATAAAACTGGAGGGGAAACAAAGAAAGAAAACTCCTGGTCATCTAGAACTTAAACAGTCAATGAAAGAATGCATACGCAGGACTTGAACCACGTATGCTCAACCTATTGTTTTGACATCTCATGGATCAGCTTCTTAGGAGGTCTGACATGTCTCCCATATTTGGTAGTGACTGCACCACCCTGACCTGAATGAACACTGCAAGTGTCGTAGATAAAATACAACATCCAGAGGTTAAATTGGGCCGGGGCTGTCCGGGGCGGAGCCCCGGCACATAAGCGGCCGGGTCTGAAGTTCTGCGCAG
>JAOPUD010028709.1:0-11379 GCA_027122715.1 Trisopterus minutus
TGGAAGCATTTATCAGCAGCAAGGTTACTGTCCTGTTTGACTTGGTACAGGAATTGGTTGGATCCCCTTCTTGTTGGACGGCGAGGTAAGGCGATGGGAGGAAGTAAGCTGCCGGACACACTGGCACGCTCGCCCTTAATCACAGGCCTGATTAAGGGCTCTCTCCGAGGCACGGAGGAGGCTGGACCCCCGTCCCCGGGGGCAGAGGTAAATTGGCTGGAAAGGAAGGGAAACAGGAATACAGGGCATCGCCGGGGGAACCCGTGTTTGGGAGGTGTGAGTGTCTGCTGTGTTCTCTCGTTATTGACCTTCCCCCTGCCTTTGATTTGCGGTTGATCCCCTCAGTGTGGCTGAGGGGGAGGAGGAGGCAGGGGTGAGGGCCGGAGGTGTTCGGGTTTGTCGGGCGTTGCCGGGGCCGAGTGAGTTCAGGACGTGAGTAGCTCCGGACTCTGGCTGACCGGGTGAGGCTCTGAGAAGCTTGAGGCCTTCAGGTGCCCGGTTTGTAAGGAGTGCCTTTGGGGTGTGAGTACTGTTCCCAGTGTGTTGGGAGTGTGTGTATTCATTCTCTGCATTTCACCCCATCTTTTGTTCAGAGCTCAGAGCAGTAGGTGCAGGATTGGCCCCCGGGGAACCACCCCCAGGTGTGTGGCCCTTACGTTTACGCAGACGAAACTCAGCGGAAAAAAATAAGGGATGCAAAACAAACAGGAAATAAATTGCTTGCACAAAGAATGCTAAAAACAATTAAACAAGAAACAGAGTGCGTACACAAATACTGCCGCAGGCATATGAATAATAATATGTCTTTAGTCTATTTTTGTAAACACCAACTGAAAGGTCCCCTCCGCCAGGGTTTGAACCCAGGACCTTCTGGCAGGACGTTCTTGCTAACCACCCTGCCACAGGTTTAGGGTATGATCTTTTGTGTGTGAGTATGGTCCTCAATATGTTTGTATGGTCCTTGGTGTGTGAGTGTTGTATTTGGTGTGTCTGTACAGTACCCAGTTTGTTAGTGTGGTCTTCAGTGTGTGCGTATGGCTCCCAATTTGTTAGTGTGATCTTATGTGTGCGTCTGGTCCCCAGTTTGTTAGTGTGGTCCGCAGTTTATTACTATGGTCTTCGGTGTGTGTGTGTGTGTACGCTCCCCAGTTTGTTAATCCAGTACCCATGTGAGTAGGTTTCCACTCAGTGTAACTTTGCGCCCTTTACCTGGGAAACACCGCCGTGTTTGACTCATTGTTCCATACATCCTTCTCTTAATGGGTTCAAAAGGGTGCTGGTGCACAGCTGTTAATTCCCCTCGCCCGGTATAGACAGCCATGTGGCGTTTATGGATTTATATCAACTAATAGGCCAAGGCTCTCCTCCCTGGCCCCCCCCCCCCACCCCACCACCTTGCCACTAGGCTGGCCGCTAACCCCTTCTCGGCTAGAGTGATATTATTCACGTTGCGTCCGTTGCACCTCCGTTAATGTAATGAGTCAGACCGTTAATGTGATCCTGCCGGCAACACAAAAGGGTGGATCCTTCAACCTGGGATGCCCCCGCCGCAGACCAGAGACCTCCTCACCCCTCCATAACAACCGGGGGATGTGTCACCGCTGATTTATTTAGCCCTTGAACTTGCTTCCTGTCCAATCCTGATGGGGACGGCTGTCGGGGGTTGGGGGAGGGGTTGGGTGTGCGGAGGGCCGCCCCGACGGGAGGAGGGGAATTGAACGCTGCGTTCCTGTCTGTTAAAAGGGTCTCGCTGTGAGAGGCTTGCAGGAGCAGCGCTCCACGCCCTGATCATAAGGGGCTATTTCTTTAGCGACCGCGACATGGATCAGGAGATCGGCACAAGCAGGTCTCCGGCCACCAGTTGGTCCCGTTTTCACCCGCGACCGGGACGGTAACACCCCGGCCCCCTGTATCATCTCCACGACCCCAGCAGGAAACGGGGCGACGGCTGCATGGCGTGATATGACTCCTCTCAGACTCCGCCCGGGGAGTGCCGCCATCCCCCCTTGAGGAGGCGTGGGCTCCGCCAGACCCCGGCACCTTCTATAATGAACAGATAAGGATTCATGCAATTTCAAACTGTCAGCCCCCCCGCCAGACGTGTTTGTCACCAGGAAGCTTATCGGCCTCGCCGTGATTTTATTTACATCCCGGCGATCCATCACGTCCCCGCCCGTCCGTAAACAAGACGCCATGGAAACGGGCGATGTGTTCTAAGCAGCCTTATTAAGTCGATCCATTTGCCGGCTGTAATTAACGTCTGCTTACGGCGCGGTTAATATCCGCTATGTAACCTGCGAAAGCACACAGTAATTATGTTGGGGTTTGAGTGGCACAGATCAGGGAGGCGACCAGACGACGAGGGCGGGGGACTGTGTCCCCGATGTGCGGTCCACCAGGAAGCACTGTATGGGTCCAGGTTTTGGGGGGCTGCTGAAGTTTGAAGTTTCACTTTAAAAACATTTTGTCTGCTTTAATTTTGGTTTACAAAGCTTTATTTCTAAAAACAGTTGACATGATCTCAGTACCATGGGTACTTTTACACATTCCCCCTGCCTTGCCGGCATAGCAACACACCAAACAGGAAAGAAACAAGCCAGGATTCTAAGGATTAAGGGGGTTGGTAGGGCTAGTGGTTAGGGTGAGGGCTTGAACACCATAGCTTGTGGTCTACCTGTAGGCATCCTTGAGCGAGACACACGTCTCCTTGCTCCTTGATGACAAGCCTCTGAAGGTGTCCGCTAAATGAGAACAAATCGCAGTTGTAGAAGCTATAGGCGGCTATTCTGCTCAGTTAAAGAGCTGGGATTTGCAGGAGAGAAAGACTGAACAAAGGCCCATCCTGCATGTGGTTTATATGTACTTGAAAACATGAGGTGAGGCAAGTCAATGGGGACGGTGAATCCTAAACAGTGATCACCTGTGAATGTTTGATCAGCAATCCCCCATGACGCCTGTATCATGGTGACCTTTGAGCGTGAAACATTGATAACTCATGATGGTCCGACAATGTTACCCCCACTCCACCCCCCTCCCAAAAGCATGGCTGAGGAGAACCGCAGGCCAGAACATCAGTACACTGGAGAGTGCAGAGAAACACCAACAACATAGTAGAAGCGGACATAGCGGCTCCAGAAGTAAATGTAGTTCTACATTATAATATATTTGTATCTTATGCAAAACCACCTTTCAAGTAGTCTGGCTGGAGATACTGTCTGCACCTGTACAGGTGGCTGGAGATACAGCCTGCACATGTTCAGGATGCTGGAGATACAGTCTGTGTAGTGAACACAGGCAGTGGGAGCTGCGGGAGTGCTGTGAGTTTTTTTGGTATGTCATGGCCTTGTATTTAACTGTGCGTTTCATGTGCCTATCTAGATGGCGGTGTGATATAACGCTTCTGAACTTGATGATTATGATTATGCTTTAAGATATTGATATATCGCGTTACCTCAGGGTGCTTTCGCTGTATGAAACCGTTCAGTGAGTAGGGGTATTTTTATCGTGCTGCACAGTACTCCCGTTGGAACATGTTTTGAGATTGACAAAGGATTATATTCACCGACCACTTGTACAACAAGCTAATACGACCTCAGCGTTGTTGATCTTGGGTCTGTGTGGGTGGGGCCCAAGAGAAAGACCAGGCCCGTGCGTCCAGGTGTGTGTGCGTCGCCGTGGGCAACGATGCCAAAGCCTCATTGTCCTTACCGCCTCGGAGAGGTGTCAATCGCACGGCTCCCACCGCTTACCCCCAGGCCGCAGTTAGCCTTTGTACTCGCCGCCCGTCCGTAATGATTTGGTGAATCATCTCTTCATGCGGATGTCTAGACTGCGGGGGTCTCTGCGGTGGCGGCGCACCCGCGTGTGTGTGTGTGTGTCTGTGTGTGTGTGTGTGTGTGTGTGTGTGTGTGTGTGTGTGTGTGTGTGTGTGCTCACGGCCGGCTTTACGGAGATTAACTGCTGTGATAATATACTGTGTGTATAGATGTATGAACACAGCGGTGGAGCCCGGCGCACTAAAGAGTGTGATGCCGGACTGACCCGACATTAACATGCACCCCGCACACCCGCGTGCGATTGAGACAAGGATTTAATTGGCTTCCGCGTCGCCGTGGCGATAGCAGGCCGTTGTTGACTTTTGATTAAAAAAATAAATAAAAAGAACAAGGTGACTGATATTGCGGCGATAAGCGAAAAGAAAAAAAAAAATCTTTACCCGACGACGGCGCTCGGCGCCGCGTCGCAGGTGACTCACCTTGTAAGCAATGACAGCCGCCGCAGTGGGCGCCGCGGGAGATAGCATCGCCGCTCTGTCTGCCTGCATCGCCATAGGTTCATCACTGAGGGAGAGAGAGTGTCTGTTTGGCTTAGAATGCTCCAACACCACCCCCATCGCCACTACCACCACCACCACCGCCGCCGCCGCCACCTCCCCCTCCCCCGAGGTCAAACCAACCAAGAGAACACATGCATTTGAGGTATCTCCGAGCCGGGTGATTCGCAGCACGCCCTGTTGGGGGCTTTTATTTTGAAAGGGCACCTTTGAGGCTTTGTGGTTAACGGCAGCCTTGTTGTGTTAAGGATCAGGACAGAGTTTTGTCACCCTGGTGTTATCATAATCTGGATAACCTTCACATATGCATGGCGCACTTGTGGGAGGCGTGTGGAGGTTCATGTGTCTGTTTGTCTTTCTGTCTGCCTGTTTGTGTCTGTCAGATGGATATGCACATACTGTGCATGTGCAGAGTAGTGTATGTACAGTAATGACTTCCTGTAGTTTATGATGATTACATATAAATTATTATTTATACATATATATATATATATATATATATAATAGAGGTGTAATGCGATACACAAAAGTCACGATTCGGTGCATACCTCGGTTTTTAAGTCACGGTTCAGTATGTTTTACAGTATAGCAGTTTTTTTTATTATTTTATTTTTACAATTTGATTTTGAAAATAAATCAAATACATCAAATACAATTGAGGATAAAAACACAATAAAGTCCAGGACTTATTTCCATTGTGGTCCTCAACTCGACAAATGTACAACACCAAAGACACCGATTAATATAGATCATTCAAAATAAACATAATATGAATATTGTTCCGTAAATACCGGATCAATCTTGTTATTATTTAGAAAAGAGTGTTGCTTTGTGCATTCCATCATCATTTTTTCCGTTGTAATGTTTACAATGATGTTTTGTGTTCATTTGTGTTTGCTAAATAAACACATAAATCCACTGAGCATCGTGTTCTTGCAGTAATAATTGTGCATAAAGGTGGCGCTGGCACTCTTTGCTCAGCCACTGCATGTGTATTTATTCTTAACCATTTGCGTATGAAAGGTCTTGATGACAATTGAGTGGTACACCTAAATTCCAAATTGTGGAACCACCGATTCATTGACAAAAGTCCTGCTGAAGAAGTGAATGAAAGAGTGTAGCGGAGAGCAGATGTTTTTGCGCAGCGGTCGAGGTCTGGTTTTTAATGGACCTTTGCTATTTGCAGAGGGGGAGAGTAGGGCCAATATTTCGGCGGCGATGGTAAATTTAACCTTTTAGTGTCAGCACACACCAGCAGCCACTGCTGTGATAGAGTGAGGCGTCATGTATCACACACATACACGCCGCTCACGTAGACATAGAAACATGTTCGTAAGAGAGAGGGTGTTTTAGGTTCTGCTCTTCTGACATTCAAAGGAGAAGGGTTTCATTACGTGCTAATCATATGTTGTAAGATACTACAGCAATGGATAAGTTGATCCCAGGGAATTAATAACATGTCATTATATATTTATCTCATGTTTTGGGCTAATGGAGTACTTAAAAACATCTATTACAAGCATTTGAAGGCACATCGGAGGCACATACTTCTCAATGATGCATCTCACTGCGTGATTGTTGGGATTGAGTGAGCTTTAATCAAAGCTCACTGTTTATCAGTAAAAAAAAAAAAGTTAAATTAAGAACAGTGTATGCTTAGCAAATGTAATTAATCTCGCAACCTCTGAAGGATATACACAATGCTATTTCAAGAATAGTGCACTGCAGGTAACAGTTTTTTTATTCTTTCCCGTTCAGCTCTATCTTTGGGTACGAATGAGTCTGGTGTGAATCCATTTTTAATGCAAATATGTTCCAGGTCTATATTCATCCAGAGACGCTCCGCCATTCATCGAATGGCAGCTGTTTCTGGGAACGCCGGATCAATGTGCAGAAGGGATTTCCCTTTGGAATATTTACATTCTTCTCTCTCTTTTTCTCTCTCTCTACCTCCATCTCTTTCCCTCTCCCTCTCTCTGCAAAGGTCTGCAGATAATTGCTTGAAGGAGAGAAGTCCGGGAAGGTCAGCCAAGAAGCTCGCGGCGGGCGGGAAAGTGAACTCTGCAGGACTACAATTACCTGGCCGGCGTGAGGCGGCAGAACAGAGTGAATGACAGGTTGGAAATAATTCATATGAATCACGGGCTGTATTATGAATAACCACCTGCTAAGAGGACATAGCACCAGCAGTTATCCACGGGAATTGGCTCTGAATGCCCCCTCTCCATTGTCATTTGTCTCGCAATTACCCTAATTCTCCTGATAATATAGTCGCAAATTAACCTCCGCCAACAATCCTTCCTTATGGCAGTTCCCCGGACAAGGTTGAAGTTGACAAGCCAGCAGAAATGGCAATTATATTTACATTAAGCGTCTGCAGTGCTTTCTAATGTACCCTTCGACGGGTTGGAGAGGTTCGCCTCCTCGCACTCTCATACTCCCTCCCCCCGTCCTGTCCTCTCCGTGACCCGTGATATTTCCTGTAAATGAACCGTTTACCGCAACACAAGCGAACACCACCGCGTTGCACTTCGAGGGCGTCTCTCCGGGAACGGGACTTCGCTTCGATGGCTCACATGACTCACACCTTTTTGTTCTGGGTTTGTGAAGCTGGAAAAAAATCCACCTTTTTCTGCTTTTCTGGTTTCTTTCTCTTGAGTTTCAATAATACTACAAAATGAATAATCGTAAAAAAACCAAAACGAACAACGATGAAATACAAAACGAAGCCGGCAACTTCACTCCGAAACACCAACTTAACTTCCAAATGATTGCCCTGTCCTTTGTCCAAAGAAACACTTCCTTTCCTTCCCCCCCCCCCCCTCTGTTTCGCAGTTTGCTTGGGGGCAAGGTAGGAAAAAGGTGGTTGTTAATTGGTTGCGGAATAAAGGCGAGACTATTAATGGGAGGCAATCATAGTTTGGTTTTAATGACTGCCTCGTAGGTCTAGACGTTTGACGGACGTCCGCGTCGCTGAAGGACACAGGGCCAATGCTTCTTACTCTTAACTTTAACAACACGCCGGTGAAGGACACAGTGTGACATGCTCTGTGTGTAACAGGTGGATATAAACAGCGGCCATGGCGGTGGCCTCCATTTTGTTTCTCCTGTCCGTTTGGGTTGTGGCTGCCGGTCGCAGCGGCGAGCCAAGGATGTGTCCGGTAGATGCGACCGGAAGCGCAAAAATATTCCACGATGCGGCGCGCCAGAATCTCACCCCAATATTTGTTGGTCCGTGCTCCTGCCAGGGTAACGGGAACGTTTGCTTTTGTCCGCAGCTAGGCTTCACATTAACAGATCAGGGATCACGTCGTGTTCGCTTTTCATGGAAATGTCACATAATTTCAAAAATGGCCTATCTGGTTTTCCTTTCACTTTCTGCTCTACCCCCCCCCCCCCCACCTCTCTTTCTTTCTTTCTTTCTTTATTTCTTTCTTTCTTTCTCTCTCTCTCTCTCCTTTTCTTCGCCTAATGGATTTCTGGCGGCTTCGGCCTTCGCCACGATGTAATGTACCGAGAAAGAATAACAAAACACACTGCACGGTAGGCCGGAGATAGGAGTAGGCAACGGGCGAGGTAGAACCTACGGCGGTTTAGACAATGTTGGGAGTTCATTACACTGACCTTTACACGTCTCTGTCTGTGCGAAAGGGCAACGTAAACATGTTCAGATTGGATTCTCGACCCTCTCAGCGTCTCTACCTGTGGACGGCAGGGACGGGCGCTGGGCCCGGTGGCTGCAGGCGACTGCGCGTCGACGCAGAGGCTGAGGACGCAGTGAGAATGCACACAGACTGTTTAATATAGGAGGTTTCCATCCAGCTAACACAGTGTTGGGGAGCGGATGGAGTAAAGGATGTAGGTCGCCTGCCAGCTGAACGTAATAAATCACGGAATGTTGGACTCAGTTGGTTGAGTTACTTGTAATACCTTATAGTAACAGCGATACTATGACAAACATGGTTTGCAGCTGACCGGTAGGCATCCCTGAGCAGGACAGCGCGTCCACTGCCTGCTCCTTGATGACGGATCTAAAGATCGTGGTTGTTTTGGTTTAAAATGACTCAATAGGCATGCAGTGAATAGGACATGCTGAGATATTTAGAGTGTGCTCCACCTCTTATCCTGACACCCCTTCTACGTTTCGTATTATCATCTTTTGGGGCAGGTGGTCAACCAGCTATGGGTCTCTCTCCCCGTTGGATTTAATCATTGCACACACATCCTGTATCCTTTAGCATTGGTAGAAAATGAATACAAATTGTTTTATAAGCTGTTTAGTAGTCAAGCAGACAATTCTATCCAGAAGGATTTACAATGAAGTCAGACAGATGTTGTTAATGCCAGGATAGGGAATTTATTTAAGAAGCATTTGTTGTAATATCTGTTGAAATCTCCTTACAAACCGATAACGATCAATGCATCAAATGCTCTCACCAACAAAAACAAAGAGCTGGTGTCTGTGGCTGCAGGCCTGTTATATACTTGTTTGATAATTTCTTAATTTATTTTCTTCTTTTTGTTTCTTCCCCGAATGATTGATTGGATAACTTGCCTGTCTGTCTTCCTAAATACCTAGTAGTATTATTTTGATTGGTTACTTTCAAAACTTACTCTTATTCTGATTTCTCCAAATTACCAACCTTAGCTTTGAGGTTAACAAGTCAGGGGAATACTATCTTTCCCAAAGATGCAAACACCGTGTACTGACTGCATGTTTAGAATAGTTCAGAAGACATTCTCTGTTCGCTCAGGCCATGAAAATGAAATTCCCATTAGGGTTTTTCCACGGATAGATTGAACCCAAACTGAACACAACATGGGTAATACTGTTGTCCTGGAATGTGTTGAGGCTGTTGGGAGTCATCCAAAAATAAATCAAAATAATATAATTGAATTCCTGAACTCAAAGAGTCAAAGAGATGCGCGGCCATCTGAGGAAATACCACTATTGCCGCGCTACGCCACCGCTTACAAAATGGTCCGTTCCTTCTCGAGCTTTAATGTAAGCCGCCTACCAGTTCCGCGGCACTATACTGGCATTTTGTTTTCATGTTGTATTAAAAACATTAAAGTGTGTTTGTGAGGCTCGGCGGTCTCTCCAACGTCCTCTAGACTGTTGACCTTCACGCAGACCGGGGGTGAGTTTATATTATATACATGCGCTGCTACGATGCTATTAACAACCCGCTAACAAAGCCGCGCCGCGCTAGCCTCGGGCACCGCTGGCTAGCGTTTGGCACAGCGTGTCTGCTCCGGCTCTGGCTCCAGATTTTTTCTTTTCTTTTTTATTTTATACCCTTCTCTTCGCGATTAATACGTGGCTGAAAAAAAGGGAGGAATTAACATAAGGGGGCCACATCATAAAAGCTTAATAACAGAGCTAATAGAATTACATTACCGTGATTAAGTAAAGGTTGAAAAGGTGACCTGTTTCATTGATCATAAATGCATTCAGACTTTTTAATTTGATTTAACTGTGCTAAAAAGCCACAGTTAAGGAGCATCCTATTAGCGGCCGGAGCGTCCGTTAGCCAAGGATTAATTATCGGATAATTATCGGCGGGATGGTAACACTAGCAGGGGGTGAAGGGGTGATAAACAGTGGCCGTCCGGACTATGAGCTTTGGCACAGCGGACCGTCCTACTTCACGCACACCGAACTCCCATCGGCCCCGTAGCCTGTCCACCAGCTAGCACCCCCCATCTACTCTTGTTCAACCTTGTGTTCATCCTACCAAAACTCAAATGTGACCCTTTTCCGCGACCTCCATTGGCTCCCTGTAGTAATTTGCCTCAGATTCAAGTCGATAGTACTGGCCTATAAGGCGGTCAATGGAACTGCCCCTGCCTACCTCCAAGCGTTGGTCAGACCGCACACCCCAGGTCAAGTGCTCACCCCAGCTGGACGCCTGGTACGGCCATCGCTAAGAGCAAGCATAGGTCGATCATCAAAGTTACAACTCTTCTCAAGAGTTCACCTAGACTCTGCATAGTCTCCCCCCTTGCCCCACCCCCCTAATGCACGTAATGTATGTTGTACGTCCTGGCACTGAATGTTCGCACTCATTGTATGTTGTACGTCCTTGCACTATTAAATAGTACTTATCTATTTAATTGTGCCAATTTCTTGGCACTTTTTTCTATAAACATCCTTACTGAAAAGACACCTATATATTTTTGTTTCTCTTTCTTCTGAAAAAATGTACTGTATTGTAAGTCGCTTTGGATAAAAGTGTCTAAATGCAGTATATGTAAATGTACTCATCTGGACATTGGGGATTGAACCAAGCTACTTCCAGTAGACAGGACGATTCACAGGGCCCTGAATTAAGGACCCGGTGAATTGTTGCGGGGCCATTACAAAATGCTGATGTATTCCCAGGGTAATGTGGTCGGTTTGTCATGCACATTTGAACTTGTGTCGTTGGGCCAAACATCATCATCACGTGCCAACCCACGTCAACGGGGGCCACGGAGAGTTCTGGCAAAACACCCGGGCGCCAAAATGAAATATGAACTTCGGGCACCGATTCCTCGTAGTTCAATCATTTGCATACGGCGCGTGAGATTGAAACGAGGGGGAAGCAAAAAAAAAATAAAAAAGTTTCCATGCCAACCTAATATGGTGTGCCAGCTGCTGTGAGCAGAGTGATGATAATGGCGGTGTCAAGTTTGACAAGGTAGGAAAAGCAATACTGTTGTTCCCCATATTTCAAAATCTCATTTGGCTTTTGTCTCTTGGCTAACGCCGAGCTGTCAGGCTAACCGTGTAATTCAAGGCGAGTCACCTGTTAGCGTGTACATCGTTCTGTCTGCCGCTTCCCGATCCGAACAAAGGGCCGCCCGTGCTATATGTTGTGACTCGACACACACTCACAGACACACACACACGCACACATATCAAATCACTTTTGAATTAGTTCAACATGGATACATGCGAGTGTAGTGTACATACAGACGCTCATGCACGCGCACGCACACACACACACACACACACACACACACACACACACACACACACACACACACACACACACACACAC